>JARSSU010000403.1:0-68812 GCA_029619165.1 Eurosta solidaginis | reverse complement strand
CTGAGTATAACAACAAACACACACAAAGGTTTACATTTGCATATCGTCGACTGCATAAAATAATGTCGTATGTTACAAGTGAGCACATATAACATACGACAAAATTTATCAGGGTGACGCTATCAGAAAACTGTCGCAAAACATAGTTAGTGGCAGAAAGTGGCAGCTGATATTAACACTTTAGAATCTTAAAACTTTGACTAATATACGATATAAGTACAAACGTGAGGATCAGTGAGGAACCCAATTAAAACTTTAGCTGAAATTGAAATATTTGTGCAAATAAACACTAATAAACGCACTGGTGAAGTTTTAAATAACACATAACAAGCTAAAGACACTAAAACTATTTCAAAATGAAGTAAATACCTTTGACTTCATATTCATTTCTATTTATTTCAATACAATGCTATTTTATGTATTTTTAAATAGCTTAAACTTGCACTTTATTTTTAACTTGCTCACACTACAAAAACCAACTAATACCATAACCTCAATTTTGAAGCTATTCTTAAAGAGTACAGTGCGAATACAACAAAAACAAATATACCTTTAAAAGGGTTTTCTAATAAGAGATACTAACGACAGATTTGGTAACAACTTTTCACTTTGATTTTTTTTTATTTTTGGCCTATGGACCCGACCACTGTGCACTGGGTCCGTTTAGGTTATACTTAGAAATTCATTATGGAAAATATGTGATATTTTTGACGATGTTTACATATTTAGACCCCGACCTTGCCAGTTTGTGGGAAAAGATAAAAAGAAGCTCGGTGTAAACTGTAAGTTCTGCCTAATCTCCTCGGTGGTATATCACGACTGAGTGTTACTTGGCCTCACATTTAAGACCATACTTAAATCCACTAAACTAATTTTATTCTTCTTATGTAGGTTATATTCCCTCACCAGATATTCAAAGGTCGTACGGAGAAAGAATTGGAGACTATTATATGTCAACGTTGCCACTTCTTGAAAAACTACAATATTGCCTTGGATATGAAATAAAAGCTGATGCTTATGTTGAAACGATATCACGTATAAAGGATGAACATGCTTTAGCGATAGTGATCGTTGACCTATTGGACTTTCCCTGCTCTATTTGGCCAGATATACGGAAAGTGCTTGGATATAAACGACCAGTATTTGTTGTTGGAAATAAAGTCGATTTACTGCCCCGTGACCATAATAACTACTTGAATCATGTTAGAGATTGCTTAAAAGATCAAATGGTGCAATGTGGCTTCGATTCACTCAATATTAAACACATTAGTTTGATTTCCGCTAAAACAGGATATGGAATAGAAGAACTGATTACACAATTGCACAAAATATGGGCGTATAAAGGAGATGTTTATTTAATCGGTTGCACTAATGTTGGGGAAAAGTACGCTTTTTAATATTCTTTGAATTCCGATTATTGTCAGCCGGAAGCAACAGACCTAGTACGCAGAGCTACAACTTGCCCTTGGCCAGGTACTACTTTACAGATGCTCAGATTCCCTATTTATCGACCTTCGGATATTCGAATTTATCAACGATTTCGTCGCTTGAGTTCCGAACGTGCACAGAAGGTTGGAGAAAATTTGCTACGTCGCAACAAGGCACAAAAAACTGGTCAAACTAAGGACGGACGTCTTTTGGGTACGGTCGGTCGAACTTTCGTGAAAAATCGCGAAGAAACAGACGATGCATTTAGTATGAGCCCCGCAGCAATACAACCAATAGTCACATTAAATGATACTATTCAAAAATATCGTCAATCTAAATGGTGCTACGATACGCCTGGAGTTATGCATCCTCAGCAATTTACAGAATTATTAACTGCAAGAGAGTTACAAAAATTGACACCGAATGATATGATTGTACCACGAGCTGTACGTCTCAAACCGGGTATGAGTTTGTTTATAGCTGGATTGGCTCGTTTAGATTTCTTGAATTGTAAATATGTTGAGATTGACTGGGTGAAGGTAGTTGTTTTCAGCTCTTTGCAATTACCATTGGTCATCACTCAGACGGCGGATGCTTCACAAATGTATAAAGAATATCTTGGCACAGATGTGCTGGGCTTAACCTTTCGGCGATAAAAACGTTTAGACCGTTGGCCAGGACTGGAAAGCAATAATGAAATGCTACAATTGGTAGGGAAGCTATAAAGATGCGATAAGCTCTGAAATTTGTATCTTTCTTCAGCTGGATGGGTAGGTCTTCCTTTACCTTATGCTAGTGAAATGCTCATTGTAATGCATGGACGCCGTATGCGCGTGGTATCTATGAGCGTACCCCACCGCTGGTACCGTACGCAGAACGCTTGGTAGGAAAGCGAATACGAAATTCGTTGGCTTACAATTTGGGAAAGCCGTTTGTTTTCAAGAAATGAAATACTGTGTTGGAAAAAAAAATTAGAAAGAAATTTACATCAACTCAAGAAGACTTGTAAGCAGGTGCAATGCATAACATCCGGGAAAATAACGCCCGCGGGCTCTATTTCCTAAATTTGGCGGACGTTATTTCCTTTTTGAAAAGGAAATACTGCCCACGGGCTTTATTTGTCCTTCATTGGGAAATTACGCCCGTAGCGTAGTTACCCTCTCATAAAACAAAACTTTGTATGAAGATTTGGCACATAACGTATTGGATTAAAAAAATGTATGATATGAGCCGTTTATTTTGAAAGTGGCATAAGTCATTTCATGTCGTTTAGGTTCAGTGGTAATTTGTTTGTATCTCTCCTCGCCTCCAGTTTTTTAGAGTCCAATATCCAAAAGATGCAATTCTTATTATTATTTTATAATTGTAGAACCATCTATATATGCATTCGTTCAAAAATAACAATGCATTTAAGACCATGAGTTGGAAATGACTTATGCCACTTTCAAAATAAACGGCTCATATAACAAAAATAAAAGCAAAACAAAATAAAGTTACTTATAATAATAAAACGAAGCAAAAAATTAATTTATATGAAAACATTAAATGTAAAATTGAGCAGGCATTTTCTTTATTTTATTTTATCGTTCAATTTTGTTAATACCGTTATTTTGTTTTACATAACATTGGATGCTAAGCTAAGGAGACATCCCGTGCAGTCCTGATTCCAGCATTTTGACAGTCCTGCAGCCTTTTCCAGTATGTGTTTTTAAGACCAGGCGACCAAACTGGTGGACGCGTGGCACATGAGCGGCCGGCCAATTGCTTTGTGCGTGGTTAGCAACGTCTTTTTATATTTTGACAGCTCGAAACCGTCCTGTGATGGGGTTTAACTCCTAATCGGTAATTAAAACACTAGTTTTCCCCATGAATAAATTTAAGAGATGTCGATTTTTTAATAGAAAAAATACCATTTCTAATTGAAAGCACGAAATAAAGAAAAACGCGAAAATTTGCCAGATAATAATCTAGTTCCTAGGAATGGAACATATAATAACATTTTGGGAAATTCTTAATTATTCTGTTATAGTTCGAATCGCTGAACTTAGGTATACTCGCCCGTGGCCGTACGCGATATTGCTCCGTGTAATGGCTTTACTCACCTTCTTCGTGATGTCGTTTAACTTCCGGTAGTCCAAGCTAAACCTTTTTTCACAAGTACTACCGGTGAACTCCATGGACTAACTGATCTGCGCTTTTCGGTACAACATGTTCAGTAGCTAGTTGCCGCATTATCTAAGTTAGGATAAACGTTTTTTTTTGGCGGAAACGTAAACGTATATACGTGTAAAAAAAACACGGCTATTCAACCCTATTCTGCATCTCGACTTGGATTGGAATTTTTTCGATCCAACTTCAAATCGTTCGATTTTGTGTAGTCTGTATTTCGATCCTAGTTCCGTTTTTTCTAAGTTGCAAATTAGTTGGCGGAAAAATATTTTCTTTTTATTTTTTTATTAATTTATAACAGAATTTTAACAAAAATGTAAGTAAAACTTGTTAAGAAACGTAAAAGGCTTGGTGATGATTATTTTTTATATGTTTCCAGGTCAAAAACAACATGTCGATGCCGAAGTCCTTGGACGTATTTGCCCCGCAAAAGCATCTAACACATACTTGAAAGCATCCTTATTCGAAAGTCGAAAGTTTTTTTGAACCTAAATAAGAAAATAAGTCATTAAACTTTACCACTTTTAAGTTCAATTTCTTACAATTCGTCACTCGTCTCAAATGGATTACACAAATCTCGCAATATTTGCCTTTCCATTCTCGCCGGGCCATTTTCATATGCGTTGCTTTCCAACTCCACAAATAATGCCGCGGCTATTGATTCCAGTATAATAGCTATAATTTGTGTCTGTTCGTTGGGTCCAGTTATATACAAAACAAGATGATGGAGTAGAGGAAGGTGAAGCGAAAACGTAAACAATCCTTGCGGAAAGAATAAATAAATCTTCATAACGTATTTTAGGTCAGTGCAATGAAATGTCGACTATATTCGTGCAGGAATCCCTTTTAACAAACCTTGGTGGCCACGGCAGGGAATTGGCCAAAAGAACGACAAAAACACACTTACAATTATGAAAGCACTTCACTCAAAAAAAAATAACACTGCGGCAATATATTCAGCCCTATTCTGCATATCGACTTGGATTGGAATTTTTTCGATTTGGCAATTTTGGTATTCTGTGTTCCAATCTCTTTCGATCCAACTTCGAATCATTCGATTTTGTGTACTCTGCATTTCGATCGTAATTCCGTTTTTCTAAGTTGCAAATTTGTTGGCGGAAAAAATTTTCTTTTTATTTTTTTATTAATTTATAACAGAATTTTAACAAAAATGTAAGTAAAACTTGTTAAGAAACGTTAAAGGCTTGATGATAATTGTTTTTTATGTTTCCAGGTCAAAACCAACATGTCGATGTCGTCCTTGGACGTATTTGCCCCGCAAAAGTATCTAACACATACTTGAAAGCATCCTTATTAAGTCGAAAGTTTTTTTTTGAACCTAAATAAGAAAATAAGTCATTAAACTTTACCACTTTTAAGTTCAATTTCTTACAATTCGTCACTCATCTCAAATGGATTACACAAACTTCGCAATATTTGCCTTTCCATTCTCGCCTGGTCATTTTCGTATACGTTGCTTTCCAACTCCACAAATAATGACGCGGCTATTGGCTCCAGTATAATAGACAGCTATAATTTGTGTCTGTTGGTTGGGTCCAGTTATATGCCAAAGCAAGCTCCCGGAGTAGAGGAAGGTGAAGCGAAAACGTAAACAATCCTTGCGGAAAGAATAAATAAATCTTCATGAAGTATTTTAGTCCAGTGCAATGAAATTAGCATCCATAAAATTCAGAAAATGTCAACTATATTCGTGCAGAAATCCGTTTTAACAAAACTTGGTGGCCATGGCAGGGAATTGGCCAAAAGAACGACAAAAACACACATACGATTATGAAAGCACTTCCCTCAAAAAAATATAACACTGCGGCAATATATTCTCTTTCTTTTTTTTTACAAAATGGCGTGGATAATAAAATATAAACGTTTTTCAGTGTTTTTTTACAAATTTTCTTTAATTTATTTTGTTCCAATGTTCACACATTCCGTACAAACAGCTGATTTCGAAAATTCATTTGCTCTTCCTCTTCTCATTACGATTCCGTCGTAATGCAGAATACCCAACTTCGATTAAAACGGAGCGTGAACGGGAACGTAATCGAAATGCAGAATAGGGGTGATTATATTGCTTTTTTTGTACAAAATGACGTGGATAACAAAATATAAACGTTTTTCAGTGTTTTTTTACAAATTTTCTTTAATTATTTTGTTCCAATGTTCACACATTCCGTACAAACAGCTGATTTCGAAAAATCAGTTGCTCTTCCTCTTCTCGTTACAATTCCGTCGTAATGCAGAATACCAAACTTCGATTAAAGCGGAGCGTAGAACGGGAACGTAATCGAAATGCAGAATAGTGAATAATCACCCCGAAGTTTGGTATTCTGCATACGAAGGAATCGTAACGAGAAGAGGAAGAGCAAATGATTTTTCGAAATCAGCTGTTGGTACGGAATGTGTGAACATTGGAACAAAATAAATTGAAGAAAATTTGTAAAAAACACTGAAAAACGTTTATATTTTATTATCCACGCCATTTTGTACAAAAAAAAGCAATAGAATATATTGCCACAGTGTTATATTTTTTTGAGTGAAGTGCATAATTGTAAGTGTGTTTTTGTCGTTCTTTTGGCCAATTCCCTGCCGTGGCCACCAAGTTTTGTTAAAACGGATTCCTGCACGAATATAGTTGACATTTTCTGAATTTTAAGGATGCTAATTTCATTGCACTGGCCTAAAATACTTTATAAAGGTTTATTTATTCTTTCCGCAAGGATTGTTTACGTTTTCGCGTCACTTTCCTTTCCTTTGGCATATAACTGGACCAGCTATAATCATGAAAAAGGACTCAAACTGGGAAAGCTTCGGACACCTGGTACAGAACAAAAGAACATACAGCAGATACCGTTATGCATGTGAGACAGATACATAATTCTCAACGGAATTTTATGTATGCGAGAACAGTTTATCCGATTTAATCATGTTGTCACTACTGACTGTCATATGACAATCAAATGATTATCACGGTTGTTTTGTTATTTTTTAAATTCCGCCATTTTCAACCGACGAAAACCATATAAAAAATAAGTTTAAAAAATGAAAAAGAGAGCATTTCAAAGCTCCATGCTAAAAGAAAAAAATCGAAAATAATATTAAAAAATACCAAAAGCTGTCGGAATGTATGGGGCGCACTCAAAAAATTGATACGCGAAAAATAATAGTGGTTAGTGGTGATTCATTTTTAAATGTGTTTCCGCATGAGGAAAGCGCTTTCTGTTGTTTTGTTATTTTCTGAATTTAAATTGAACATTCTGAAGTCGAATTCTTATAAAACTATTTATTTTAAACAAATAAGAAACGCGTATGCTTTTATCACGTACAAAATTAAAAACGTAATGAAATAAAATAAATAAAAAGCAAAAAGTATTGTTTCATTTTTGGCGGAATATAACAATTGTCATTTTTGATAGTATAACAGTCAAACCTGATATTTACAGTAAACTATCATTTATGACACTTTTTGATAGTTAGAGTGTCAGCACTGATCCAGGAAAAGGAATGAGAGTGAGCAGTACGGCTATATACTTAATCAGTAGGCGATGTTGGTGTATAAGAAGGAGACAAAAACTCACACGTACACAGTTGTTTACATCACATTTGCGCAAGTCCCCTTAAGTTTGTGATAGAAAGTTTGTATGAAGCGCTGATCGTTAGGTTGACATTGCTGACAGTCAGATGATAGTCAGTATTCTTGTAGGGTAGCTGTAAAAAAATCTACTACAGAAAACGAAACGAACAGAACTGCTATACGGATCAGGAACTGAACCAGATAAATATAAGGATCACAACGTTGTTGTTGCATTTGCATGTTAAATTTCTATCTGTATCTGGTTCACGTCACTAATGTGAACTGTTCATTGGAACGCACAAATCACACAAGAAGATTGCGCATTGCGCATGTAAACATTAGATCAGCTGTTTTTTATGACGCATGAACTGACTCTTTTCCTTTAGCTCTTTTTTTTTCTCGCTCAAAACAGCTGATCTATTGTTTACATGCGCAATGCGCAATCTTTCTGTGTGATTTGCGGTGATTGGAACATGAGGAATATTGTAACGAATATTAGCAGCACTAAGGGATACTATCATCTCTAAGCCGATGCTAAGCTGTGACTTGTATGTACATCAATAGATCAATCATTATGTCTACACATATGTACGTACACGCAGCGGAGAAGAGACGCGCAAACAAATGCAGATATCTTATCTGAGATGCTCCCAAAAGTATGCAATTATAAATGTGGAAGTGTCGCTCACAAATACACGCGCATATGAGAAGCTATTCAAGTGCATCTGTAGTTATAATTTTATAGCAGTAACTAAGTAAATTCTGGAAGCGCCTAGAAGATGCAACGAGGAAATCACAGAGTATAAAAGGCAGTAACAGTACAGGCGTGACAATCAGTTTCACCTAAGCAAGCTATTGGTTGTGAATTATCAGTGTTATTGTGAAGTACTTTAATAAAGGCCATGTTGCATTGTTAAATATTGGAGTTATTTATTCAACAGTTTAGCGATACGAACGTTAGTAGAAGGTTGCAAAGAAGAGGATTTGTAGTAAATTCGCTACAATTGGTGTCAGAAGAGGAATTGTTGAATAAATTCCGAAGATTGCGAATACAACTTGGACATGGCAAAGTGAAGTGAACTGAAGATCCAGCAACTGAAGAAGGAGTTGGAGAGCCGTGGATTGAATACAACCGGCAATAAACTCGAACTTCAGGCAAGACTACGAGAGGCAATGGAAGCAGAAGGAATTAACGTGGAAGAGTATGTCTTTCATCTTGATGGCGACGAGACAATAAAAAAAATTGAAGAGAAAAATTAAGCATCGGAGACAGTTACGAGCACAGACTTGAACATGATATTGGCTGCAATATCTGCACAAATATCGACAGTAAGATCAATGTCGTCGCAAATGTCATCTCAACTGGAAGAACAGAAGATATATATGGCATCTCTGCTAGAATCCCAGGAGAACCGTATAATATCCAAGATGGAAGAACAAAAGACATATATGGCATCTCAACTGAAATCGCAGGAGACACGCATAACATCAAAGATTGAAGCGCAAGAAACGCGTATTTCAGAAATGTCGACACAGCTTACATCAAGGATGAAAGAGCAAGAGGCACGCATAACAGTACAACTCGAAACGCGTATGGACGAGAAAATAACGCAGTTTGAGGAAAAAATCGAAGCCGTGGTGGATGCTTTGAGAGTTCGTATACAGGAGTTGCAATTAAATCGACCAGCTTTTTCAGCAAGCAATACGAAGGTAAAAACTCGCATCTTTTGACGGCTCTGTTCCTTTACAGGTCTTTAAGCTACAGTTTGAGAAGACCGCAACAGTGAACAACTGGAATGCTGAAAATAATGTTGCTGCGCTGTTCATGGTATTGAAACGGCCTTCAGGTGAGATCTTACAAACCATTCCAGAGGGCGAACGGAACTGTTATGAAGCATTGAGAGACGATACGGAACCGGGCATAGGAGACAGATATACCAAATGGAGTTACTGAACCGCTTCCAGAGGCCTGGTGAAACATTGCAAGAGTTTGCGTTGGATGTTGAAAGGCTGGCACATTTAGCGAATGCGGACACACCCGTGGAATACACTGAAAGGGTAAAGATTCAGAGCTTTATAAATGGCATACGGGGCGTCGAAACAAATCGAGTTACATACGCAAACCCAAAGCCAACATTCGCAGAAAAGGTATCACATGCTCTGATTCAGGAAACAGCGTCGCTTCTGTGTAAGCCAGTTTTCAAAGCGTTCCGTGTGGAAGTGGAAAGGACGGAGGGGTTAGACTCAAATTTAGAAGCTTTAAAACGAACGCAACAGAAGAATAATGGTGCAATAAAATGTTTCAAGTGCGGTAACCGAGGTCAGATCGCACGTCATTGCGATATTGGTCCTGGTAGTTCCAACTTGGGTGGCCGTAAACGCAAAGCTGGAGGAGATAAGCAAGCGCGAGTCAGATGTAAAGATCGAGATCGATATCTGTGTCGCAAATTGAGGAAATCAAGCAGTCTTACCGTCAGAGGGAATGTGGATGGCAAAGAACGTGTACGGACTGTAGATACGGGCGCATCTCATTTCTTGATTCGATCTGATTTGGTATACAGGATAGTAAAGCCATTACCTGGAGCAAGGATGCGTACGGTCACTGGCGAGTACAACCAAGTCCAGGGAGAAGTGATATGTGAGGTCTTAATTGGGAAGGTCATGGTTCTACACAAATTCATTGTGGCGGAGATTGTTAATGAATTCATATTGGGAGTGGACTTCTTGGTTGACCATGGCATCAAGATCGATATGCAAAGAAGGGTTATGCGTTATGAGAACCAGGATGTGCCACTTAACTTCAGTTTGGAAAAGGGGTTCAGCAATAATCGAGTACTGGTGGAGAAGAGTCGACAAAAACCACAAAAGTCAAAGGCAGCAAGGGTTTATGGAAAGAATGGGTCAAACAAATCAAAACCAAAGATACCTGCGAGAAAAACACTGGCATTGACAAAACCTAATGGGCGCACTAAAACGACTGAATGAATTTTCCAGAAAGAATGCAATGGTGGTTTTAAACCAGCGTGCACTACTGTTGTTGTTGTTGTAGCAATGCTCGCCCCACCTAATAGCCGTGACCGATCACAGATTGTCATCAATATCCTCTAACGGGAGTCCAAGGAAACTTGCCGTTTCAACAGGGGTGGACCATAAGGAAAGGGGTGTTAGAGGCGTTGGTTCCACATTACAATTAAAGAGATGGTTGGTGTCATGTGGGGACACATTGCAAGCGGGGCATACATTTTGTATGTCGGGGTTGATTCTGGATAGGTAAGAGTTTAACCTGTTACAGTATCCAGAACGAAGTTGAGCAAGAGTGACACGCGTTTCCCTGGGGAGTATGCGTTCCTCTTCCGCGAGTTCTGGATATTTTTCTTCAAGTACTGGATTCACCGGGCAATTCCCGACATAAAGGTCCGACGCCTGTCTATGGAGTTCACCAAGGACCTGCTGTGTTTTTTCGCTTCATACGGCTGGGTTCTCAGGTGCCGTATTTCCTCAAAATGCTTACGGAGATGACTCCTTAGGCCCCTAGGCGGTGCTGGTTCGTCAATCAGATGTCTGTTGGGATGCCCAGGTTTCTGGGTATTCAACAGAAACTGTTTGGTCAGCGTCTCATTTCTCTCCCTGATGGGGAGTATTCTCGCCTCATTATGCAGATGGTGTTCTGGGGACATAAGAAGACAGCCCGTGGCGATTCTGAGAGCAGTATTTTGGCAGGCCTGTTGTTTCTTCCAGCCATGCTGATGGGGGGCTAGCTGCAAATGTGCTTGGAAATAAGGGAGCAAAATGGCTTCAAGCGTCTTTGCCACTGGCGATAGGGGAGATATCGGACGATATGACTAACCTACGTTAGCTGGTTTCCCAGGCTTTAGTAGCGGGACCACCTTGGCCATTTTCCATTTCTCGGGTATGACAAAGGTGGAAAGAGACAGGTTGAAGACATGCGCTAAATATTTGAAACCCTCTTTCCCTAGGTTTTTAAGCATCGGCATGGCTATGCCGTCTGGGCCCACTGCTTTGGATGGTTTAGCGCGACCAATGGCGTCCTCAACCTCTCTAGCGGTGATGGTGATTGGTGACGCGCTGAATTTGTGTTTATGTGCGTGTCTATTGGCTCTCCGTCTATCTTTGTCGACCGTAGGATGCATTATATATTGTCGGCAGAAAGCGCTCGCGCATTTTTTCGCATCCGACAGCACCTTATCGCCAAAGGCGATGGAAACTTTGTCTTTATGCTTAGTCGGATTCGATAGGGACTTTACGGTGGACCAAAGTTTACCTACACCGATAGAGAGGTTACAACCTCTTAGGTGCTCTTCCCATTTCGCCCGCTTGTGTTCGTCCAAAAGCAATCTGATGCGTTGGTTTATATCCCTTATTTGGGGGTCGCCTGGATCAAGCTGTCTTATAAGGTCGCGTTCCCTCGCTAAGCTCGCGGCCTCCGCCGGGAAGTGGGGCCGGATTTCGGGAATTCTCCCGGCGGGAATGAAATGTGCCGAGGCGGATTCAATGACCTTACGGAAGGCACGCTCCCCTTGGCGGGCATCAGTCGGGATAGGGAGGGCAGCAAAGCTGCTGTCTGTTGCAGATTTATATTCTTCCCACTTTCCTTTTTTGAAGTTTATGAAAGTGCGTGTTTCGGTGACGATGAAGTCGGCGGTACGCTCGAACGAAATAAGTATGGGCAGGTGGTCGGGTGCCAATGTTACCATCGGCTGCCAGTTGAAGCAGTTTACGAGTTCTGCGCTCACGATTGAGATATCTGGCGAGCTATGACAGCTTCCTACCATACGTGTGGGGGCGTCTCCGTTTATTGTGCAGAACGTCGTTTCTTCTATTTGATCCGCCAACATCTCACCCCTACTGTCCGCCCGCAAGTTTGAATGCCATAGGTCGTGATGGGCATTGAAATCGCCTAAGATAATGCGATTGTTGCCAGTGAGTAAGGCCTCGATATTAGGGCGGTATCCACTGGGTCAACAGGTGACAGGAGGGATGTAGATGTTGATGATTTCTAGATTTGCATCGCCTGACCGGACAGATAGGCCTTGACGTTCTAAGACATTGTCCCTGCGGTTGATGCCAGGATCAAATATATAATATTGCACAGAGTGGTGTATAATAAACGCGAGGCCGCCTCCATTTCCGCTCTCGCGGTCTTTCCTGTGGACATTATACCCAGAGCAGGTCTGCAATGCAGATCTTGCTGTGAGTTTAGTCTCTTGAAGCGCAGCAATGCGGATGTTGTGCCGCTTCATGAAATCGACTATCTCCGTAATCTTCCCAGTTAGTCCATTACAGTTTAACTGCAGAATTCTGAAGTGCATGAGGGTGACGCCGCCACTCTAGGGATAAGTGACGGGTGACTACGCCTAGGTTGTGGAAGGCCAGGACGCAATTGCTGTTGTGGCCTTGGGACTGGGCGCCCTTGGGCAAGCATTGGGGTACCCGGATGATTTGGGTTTGCGACCTGGCAACATGGCGCGATGAAACCAGTCGAGGGGTTGCCGTCGCGGAGACCAGAACATCTAGGAAAGTGGCACCACCCAAGGCAGGAGCTGCATTGAGCGGATGTCGCAAACCTATATATTCTGTGCTGGCAGACGGTGCAAACGGAGGTAGGGACTAAGAGTCTGTTTCCCTGACCTGCACGATTGCTGCCAGAGAAGAGAAGACGGGGGCAGGGGCTGATGCTCAGCAGTGCTACCAGCTCTACTACGAAGGTAGTAGTTATGAGTGGTATCAGCTGTTTGAGTTATCGGCGCCGTGGGGCGCGAGCAGCAGCGGGTACTTGTTGTGGCTTGCTGAGCAGCGAGGCTGCTGGAAGGTAGTGGGGGCGCTTAGGCGTAGACTACGGGACGCCCTTGGGCGTGAGTAGCAAGGAGCCACAAAAATTTATAAAAGTTACGTGGACGTCGGCTTTTGGGATCAAGCCCAGATCAACCTGTCCGATGCAACCATCCCTTGCACGAGACACACTGAACAGAGTATGACCGTCCTAAAAAGATTCTTTTCTGGCAAATGCAGCAAAACCATTTCTCAGGACCGGGGTCAGGAGACGGACCCGGATTGGGTTCGATACCTTCCCGGAGTAAGAGAATATGTAGCAGTCCTGCTGCAAGG
This sequence comes from Eurosta solidaginis, assembly GCA_029619165.1. Lineage (NCBI taxonomy): Eukaryota > Metazoa > Arthropoda > Insecta > Diptera > Tephritidae > Eurosta > Eurosta solidaginis. The sequence goes on along the minus strand of JARSSU010000403.1, from coordinate 55,503 downwards.
AGCTGCTGGGAGGATGACAATTTGTGGGAGGGTCGAAACAAATTAAATGGGGTCACACTGAAATGACAGTCCTTGGTCGGGAAAAATCCCGAGTCGCTCCGGTACATAGAACCGACTGCCTTGGGACGCGCGTGCATTACTGTTGTAAAACGTCAAGACGATACTGATGATGCAAAGTCAATCCGTCAATAAAGCCCTGCAAAGTAGTTCTTCATTGGCCAAACAACAGAGTGCGAGGGAACGACCCAGGGTAATAAGTAGTACGATGAAACGCAGGTACGATGAGAACAATAATTCGAAAGGTTCGTTGGCGGGAGATTTCGTACTGTTATACAACCCTCACCGGAGGAAAGGTGTTCCATCCAAATTTCGGTGCAGTTGGGAAGGCCCATACAAAGTTGTGAAGAAGATCAGTGATACCATCTACCGCATACAAACCATTGGGAAACCACGGAATAGAAGAAGAGTGGTACATTTGGAGATGTTAGCAGCGTTTAGATCGGGGAATTTGTCTAATCGGGACGATCAGACTTAGGTGGAGGGCAGTGTAACGAATATTAGCAGCACTAAGGGATACTATCATCTCTAAGCCGATGCTAAGCTGTGACTTGTATGCACATCAATAGATCAATCATTATGTCTCCACATATGTACGTACACGCAGCGGAGAAGAGACGCACAAACACATGCAGACATCTTATCTGAGATGCTCCCAAAAGTATGCAGTTATAATTGTGGAAGTGTCACTCACAAATACACGCGCATATGAGAAGCTATACACGTGCATCTTTAGTTACAATTTTACAGCAGTAACTAAGTAAATTCTGGAAGCGCCTAGAAGATGCAACGAGGAAATCCCAGAGTATAAAAGGCAGCAACATTAGAGGCGCGACAATCACTTTCATTTAAGCAAGCTATTGGTTGTGAAGTATCAGTGTTATTGTGAAGTACTTTAATAAATGCCATTTTGCATTATTCATTATTGGAGTTATTTATTCAACACATTAGCGATCGAAGGTTAGTAGAAGTTTGCAAAGAGGAGTTGCAGTAAATTTGTTACAATAGCCGTGTTTTTTAACACGCGTATATCCGTTTACGCTTAAACTTTATATTGACTGCTAAGAGACAAACTATAAATACACCTCTGAAATTGCTGCGCATAAATTTTGTCCTACTAAATTTCAATACGCATTATACTCAGATGTAACTGAAATATGTGTCTTTGTTTCACCCTGTACACTAATTCTATGTATTATATGTGTGTCCACAATTCATCGCAACTGATTCAGCTATATGTTATACCCTATGGCCATCAGATCGTTGCGTCTCCGCTTTTCGGTACACCCTGTTGCTGTAGCTAGTTGTTTTACCACAGCCGCTAGATGGGTCTCCTAAGCATTATCTAAGCGAAGATAGGCGTTTTTTAACACGCGCAAACGAAACGTATAGGCGCGTGTTAAAAAACACGGCTAATATCAAGCATAAGTATCGATTTTCGCGTCTCTTCTCTACATACAGCTGTCAAAGTAGTTAGCGCCATCCGTTAACAAAATTTTTCCAGATATATAAACAAAATTATCTTTATAATGCAGGAAGATCAGCCCTCTTATTTTGTAGGTATTCCTTTTGAGATATCCCCGATTAAACTGAATATTGAATTGGTTCGTACACAGGCCATAGTCGACCCTTTGTGTTCCCGATATTGCAATACAGTGACCGGTCAGTTTGTTGCCGGTAGCAAAATAGCATTAAATGCATACCGACCCATTACCAGTAACACCCGCGATTCTCCAACGGAGTATGCTGGCAAAGATGCTGTAACTATACATATGCTGCAACCTGAGTTTATATTTGATGATCCTATATTGCGTAGTCTAATAGCTGAAGCAAATTCGACGTTTGTGGCACTCCAACAGCTTAAAAAGCGTGGCTCTAAAGCAGAATATACAAAAGTATCACGCACTTATCGCAGCATAATACGCGCCTGTTTGGAAAAACTGCAAGATGATGGAACAAATGCGGACGAAAGTGAAGATACCAATGCCCCAGCTAAATATCAACAATATATTACCATATTCTATTCTATTGAGTGTGTGTGGCATTTAAGTGAAATATTATTTTTGGATCCAACTCCATCGAATGCGGTAGTGTCGCAGCTGCTTGATTGGATACGTTTCCATTTCCCGTCAGCCGAGCGTATGGCTACAGACCTTTTACTTTTGGGTCGGGAGGCAAGTGATAGCGATGATTATTGGCCGGCCCTTAAAGGTCTTATAATGCAAGGACAAGTAGATATAGCACGAGCCTTACTTCACCTACATCCACAAGCAGAAACATCCTATTTCAAGTTAGCTGAACAAATTCTGAAAACAATGCCAGCATACAGTGTAAGTACAACCGTAATTAACTAAATTTGAGTACTTGTGCCTCAGTCTGCCGCAACAAACAAAATTGCATTTTTCCAATCGCGATTATACAATTAATTTTTTAGATAAATTATTTTCTTAGATAATTATTTTATTTAATACCGTTGCTCCCAACGGGAACTAGTGTGATTGGAGCTCGCTATAAAATTCTGAAGTCTCCGGCAGCGGAAACGTTGCTAACCAGGTACAAAGCAATTGACCGGCCACTCATGTGCTACGCGAGTTCTTAGAATATTTGGGGCGTCTAAATATCAAATATATTCAAAGCGTTGTGTGGCGCAACCCTTTGAAGAGTTGCCAGCGCAATATATAGCTTCTCCGACCCAATTGTCAAGATCACCTATCCGTTGCAAATCCTGTTTCATTAACAGCTGAAGCTCTGGCCACCCCGAACTCCTCATGGATCTAGGTGGTGGGAGGGCGGTATGGCCTAGAAGGTCGCATGTGGTTGTTGTTGTTGTAGCAATGCTCGCCCCACCTAATAGCCGCGACCTATCACAAATTGTCATCAATATGCTCTAACGGGAGTCCAAGGAAACTTGCCGTTTCAACAGGGGTGGACCATAAGGAAAGGGGTGTTAGAGGCGTTGGTTCCACATTACAATTGAAGAGATGGTTGGTGTCATGTGGGGACACGTTGCAAGCGGGGCATACAATTTGTATGTCGGTGTTGATTCTAGATCGGTAAGATTTTAACCTGTTACAGTATCCAGAACGAAGTTGAGCAAGAGTGACACGCGTTTCCCTGGGGAGTATGCGTTCCTCTTCCGCAATTTTTGGATAATTTTCGTTAAGCACTGGATTCACCGGGCAATTCCCGGCATAAAGGTCCGACGCCTGTTTATGGAGTTCACCAAGGACCTGCTTGTGTTTATTCACTTCATACGGCTGGGTTCTCAGGTGCCGTATTTCCTCAAAATGCTTACGGAGATGACTCCTTAAGCCCCTAGGCGGTGCTGCTTCATCAATCAGATGTCTGTTGGGATGCCCAGGTTTCTGGGTATTCAACAGGAACTGTTTGGTCAGCATCTCATTTCTCTCCCTGATGGGGAGTATTCTCGCCTCATTATGCAGATGGTGTTCTGGGGACATAAGAAGACAGCCGTGGCGATTCTGAGAGCAGTATTTTGGCAGGCCTGTAGTTTCTTCCAGTGGGTGTGGTCATAACAAACCGTTCCCGAGATGGTTGGGCTTAATACCGCAACGTACCGGATCTGCATCCGGCAAAGGACCAGCAACATGATAACACCGCCAGGGCCTTCGGGGACTGTCCTTATCGCTACAACAACAACCATAACAACAACGAAGTGCTGAACAGATGCTTTTTCTTAATTGTCAGAAACCTGAACACCCTAGCGAAAATGGAACATTTCCGTAAGCACTATGATGAGATAAGCATAAGGTGGCCCTAAGCAAAATGCACACGCAACAAATTAAAATGTGTATCAAAATGCACACCGAATCGGTAAACAGATTAGCTAGGTTACGTACAGTGACCACCGTTATCAATATATTCTATTCTACCCTTGCAGAAGAAGAAAGCGATCTACCCAGGGAGACAAGAATCACACTGGCCTAACTTAGTGCTGGATGCTGTAACATGTTAAACTCTTACTTGTCTAGAATCAACCCCGACATACGTCCTGCATAATGCGGGGCATGACATCACCCATTTTTTTTAACTGTAATCTGGAACCTACACCTCTAACAGAAACTTCCCCACGGGCCACCCCTGTTGAAACTGTTAGTTTCTTTGCACTCCCGTTAGAGGATTTTGAGGACAATTCGTGAGAGGTTCCATCTACTGAATGCGGCGAAGCACTGTTAACACAACAACAACAACATTATTTTTGTTAGGGTGGAAGGCCAGCATCTTCCCAAGGCAGCCGGTTCTACGCTTCCCAGGGCAGTGGTCTATGTACCGGAGCGACTCGGGATTTTTCCCGACCAAGGGCTGTCATTTCAGTGTAACCCCATTTAATTTGTTGCGTCTCTCCCACAGTTTGTCATCCAGCCAGCAGCTCCTTGCAGCGGGACTGCGCCATACTCTCCTGCTCCGGGAAGGTATCGAACCCAATCCGTTTCCTTCTTCTGACTAGGTCCCCCCACTACCTTCCAGCAGCTCTGCTGCTCAGCAAGCCACAACAAGTACCCGCTGCTGCTCGCGGCCTACGGCGCCACCAGCTCATATGGCCGCTCCCACTCATAACTACAATTTCCATAGTAGAGTCGGGAGCAATGCCGAGCATCAGCCCCGCCCTCGTTGTTTTTTTGTTGTTGTTGTTGTAGCAGTGCTTCGACCCATCCAATAGGTGCGACCAATCACAAATTGTCATCAATATCCTCTAGCGGGAGTCCAAGGAAACTTGCTGTTTCAACAGGGGTGGACCATTATGAGAGGGGTGTTAGAGGCGTTGGTTCCACATTACAATTAAAGAGATGGTTGGTGTCATCTGGGGACACATTGCAAGCGGGGCATACATTTTGTATGTCGGTGTTGATTCTGGATAGGTAAGAGTTTAACCTGTTACAGTATCCCGATCGAAGTTGAGCTAGAGTGACTCGTGTTTCCCTGGGGAGTGTGCGTTCCTCTTCCGCAAGTTTTGGGTACTGTTCTTTGAGTACTGGATTCACCGGGCAATTCCCGGCATAAAGGTCCGACGCCTGTTCGTGGAGTTAACTCAGGACCTGCTTGTGTTTTCTGGCTTCATACGGCTGAATTCTCAAATGCCGTATTTACTCATAATGCTTACGGAGATGACTCCTTAAGCCCCTAGACGGTGTTGGTTCATCAATAAGATACCTGTCGGGATGCTCAGGTTTCTGGGTATTCAACTGGAACTGTTTGATTAGCATCTCATTTCTCTCCCTGATGGGGAGTATTCGCGCCTCATTATGTAGATGGTGTTCTGGGGACATAAGAAGACAGCCCGTGGCGATTCTGAGAGCAGTATTTTGGCAGGCCTGTAGCTTCTTCCAGCGAGTAGTTTTAAGGCTTGGCGACCATATAGGGGACGCGTAGCATGCAAACGGCTCGCCAATTGCTTCGTAAGTAGTAATGAGCGTTTCTTTATCTTTTCCCCAAGTACTGCCAGCAAGAGATTTGAGGATTTTATTACGGCTCTGGATTTTCAGTACAATTGCGGCTGCATGCTCATCAAACTTTAGATCCTGATCAAACGTTACACCCAAGATTTTGGGGTGTAGGACAGTCGGTAGCGTAGTACCATCTACGTGGATGTTCAAAATGGTCGACATTTGGGACGTCGAAGTTGTAAATAAGGTCGCGGATGATTTAGTCGGTGATATTGCCAGGTTTGGCGAGGCGAAAAAACTGGAGAGATCAGGGAGGTAGCCGTTTATTCTGTTGCAAAGCTCATCGATCTGTGGGCCTGGGCCTGTAGCCATTATTGTGCAGTCACCGGCGTAAGAAACGATAGTAACTCCTTCCGGTGGCGAAGGTAGTTTTGATATGTAGAAATTAAACAAAAGTGGGGATAGGACACCACCCTGTGGCACCCCTGGTTTAATGCTTCATGGCTTTGATGTTTCGTTTCTGAATTGCACCGATGCTTGCCGACCACCCAGATAATTTGCGGTACACTTTTTTTTAAGACATGGGGGAAGAGTAGACCCTTCCACGGCTTGCAGTAACGTGCCATGGTTGACGGTATCAAAAGCTGGTGATAGGTCTAGCGCAACGAGTACTGTTCTATGGTGGGGCTTATGACTTAAACCACAATTTATCTGGATGCTAATGGCATTTAGCGCGGTGGTGGTGCTATGGAGTTTTCTAAAGCCATGCTGATGACAGGCTAGCTGCAAATTTGCTTTGAAGTAGGGGAGCAAAATGACTTCAAGCGTCTTGGCTACTGGCGATAGGAGAGATATCGGGCGATATGACTCTCCTATGTTAGCTGGTTTCCCAGGCTTTAGTAGCGGGACCACCTTGGCCATTTCCCATTTTTCGGGAATGACGAAGGTGGAAAGATACAGGTTGAAGACATGCGCTAAATATTTGAAACCCTCTTTCCCTAGGCTTTTAAGCATCGGCATTGCTTTGCAGTCTGGGCCCACTGCTTTAGATGGTTTAGCATGACCGATGGCATCCTCAACCTCTTTGGCGGTAATGGTAATTGGCGACGTGCTGAATTTATGTTTATGTGCGTGTATGTTGGCGGTCCGTCTATCTTTTTCGACCGCCCCTGTCTTCTCCCCTGTTGTTGTTGTTGTTGTAGCGATTAGGTTACTCCCCGAAGGCTTTGGGGAGTGTTATCGATGTGATGGTCCTTTGTCGGATACAGATCCGATACGCTCCGGTAACACAGCACCATTTAGGTGATGGCCCGACCATCTCGGGAACGATTTATATGGCCACATTGAACCTTCAGGCCATCCCTCCCTCCCCACCCCTAAGTTCCATGAGGAACTTGGGGTCGCCAGAGCCTCGTCTGTTAGTGAAACGGGACTCGCCGCTAGAAGGTGAGGTTGACAATTGGGTTGGAGAAGCTATATATTGCGCTACACAACCGCTTGAATCCCGTCGTCTCCCCTCTTTTCCGTCAGCAATCGTGTAGGTCAGGGACACAGACTCTTAGTCCCTACCACCTTTTGCACCGTTACCAGTACAGAATATATATTTAATTTAATTTAATTTAATTTAATTTATTTATTATTACGGCTGTTTAGGCCTAAAACTTAAACTACTAAGTACAATTCATTATTATAATCACTTATTTCTATTGAATATGCTGTTGGAATGCCATGTGATTCCGATCAGCATATTTACTGGCGTGACAAACGGACGAGTCTGGGAGCCACTTATTTAAGTAAGGTTTGAAAGGATGCGTTTCCAATCCTCCAGTGCTCATAGCTTAAAGCAACAAAATTTGGAACGTATATTTTACAATTATATTTGTATTTTAAGCTGTCGGAATGTATTGGTCTCCGATCGACACAGCTAAACATGTCTTTGGATGTTGGAAATTGAAAATAACGTGTACCCAATCACCCCTCAACTTTGTTTAGTAAAGACGCTGTCGGAATGCATGAAGATTCCGATCAGCACAGCTCAAAATATATTGGGAGGTTGAAAAGGACGTGTTTCCAATCCCCCCTGCTCCAACTTTTGTTTGACCTTATTTTCGTTACACATCATATAATATTATTTTTATATTAATGCTGTCGGAATGCAAGTGATTCCGATCGGCAACAGTAAATATAGGCTGAAAATACCCAATTCCAGCGAATTTAGTTGGTGGAACTGTGTGGAGTTACAGGTGGCGACTGATTATCTTTTCATTAGGGCCAAGTGCATTGTATTTTGCTGCTACCAAAATTACCATTCCCTTTTCGCGCTCCAGTATCGGATATATCATGTAAAAAAATAAAAGAAAAAAAAACTTTATCTTATCTTATTGGAAGGGTTTTACAATGCTCCAATAAACTTTTTTTAAAAGTATTGAAGTTATTACTACTTTTTATGTGATGAGGAAGTTCATTGAAATATTTCAGGCCCTTATAAAATATATTTTGCTTGTCCACTTCTGTTTTGAAAAGAGGTAATCTAAAATTATTGTTTTCTCTGATTACGTATGAATGCGCATCATGTACATATATAAGCTTTTCGCTGAGGTATTTGTATTTGTATTTGTATTTATAAGGCAATTCATCCCAGCACAACAATTTGGCAAAAATTATTTTATAGTGCTAGTCGGTAAAAGGCATAAAATAGGAACAATTTAAACTTGAAACTTAAAGCTAATGACTATGGCTAAGAAAAGGTTACAATAAATAATATATTTAATAAATAGTAAATAAATAAAATAAACGAATGGTAGAGTACATTGTTAGGTTATTATAGAAACTTGTTAATTCTTTATTGAAGAGCAGAGCATTGCTTATAAGCCTAAGTCTAGAAGGGAGCGAGTTCCAAAGACGTATGGAAGTAATGAAGAACTGGCGATCAGATATTGGCATACGATGTCTGAAGTGGGTAAGGAGAACAGATCTAGACGACTGGAGAAAATTTAGCCTCCGATACAAATAGTCAGGTTCCTTCATACATATATATTAATTTATGTAGCGTAGTGAGCGTTTTAAGTTTAATAAGGTTATCGAAAGAAATGTTTAGCAACCTGTAGCATGATGAGAGACGTGGTCAAGTCTTTTCAACCCATAGACGTATCTAGAAATGTTGTTATAAACAACATTAAGTTTCCTATTACATACATAGTCACAATTAGAGCAAACCTCACAACCATAAAGCAGCGTAGGTATTAAGTACGCTTTTGCTATTAGTAGACGAATATGTAACGGAGTAAAATATTGTGTAAGCCAGAGTGTACGAAGCATCCCATACACTTTTCCCACTGTGCGGAAGATGTGATCTTTCCATGTCAAGGTTTTGTTAAAAACTACACCTAGATTTTTTGCCGTGTCAACGTATTCTATAATAGTGTTGTCTAAAATTAAATTTTCCATTCCACTTTTATCTAGTGACCTTCTATGAATGACTATACATTTCGACTTCTAAGGGTTAAGACATAAGCCGTTCATAGAAGCCCACGTACCAATTTGACATAAATCGTAATTTAAGTTATTAATACATGAACTGGTACGATCACTAGGACAGCACATATACAATTGTACGAAGTCAGACTTTCTGCTACCAACACTTACTGCCTGAGTTCGGTCGGCCAAATACGATCTGATGAGGGCTGTTGCACAGTTGGAGAAATTAAATAGGTTGTCCAGCTTCTTGCAGAGAACGGTGTGGTCGACCGAGTCAAACGCTTTTGAATGGTCGAGAAGAGTCAGGAAAGCAGTAAAATTTTTGTCAACTTGTTCTCGAATATCCTCTATCACCGATAGTAGCGCCGTTTTACAGCTACGATTTGACCTGAATCCAGACTGGGAATCAGTGAGAAGGTTATTATCCTGCACATAAGTATTTATCTGGCAGTGCAAAATTCGTTCGACGACCTTGGAAAGGAAAGGCAGAATAGCTATAGGTATATACTCCTTGTTTTGCTTGGGGATTAGGATTACCTTAGCAACTTTCCAACATTTGGGAAATACACAGGACGTCAGCACAGAGTTAACCAAGTAGGTTAAGTGAGGAAGGATTTTAGGAAGAATTATTTTTAAAAATTTCGGACATATACCATCGAACCCCATAGCATTAGACTTTACTGAAAGAATGGCTTGAACGACATCACAATCATCGACACTAGCAAACTCAAGAGGACCACAATCAACATTAGCGCGAATACAATAATTGTCAGCACATATATTATCAGTTGAGATTGGCATATTTACAAAATTTATATTTATCTCGTTAATGTCTACATCAGGTAGGACAGAAATATCGCATTTGGATTTTCCGATACCAATATGTTTAATCGACTTCCAGGTTTCCTTCGAACTCAAAGCAGCACTAAACTTGTTATTATAAAATTTCTGCTTTGCTGACCTAATGGTTTTGTTTGCAGCGATCCTAGCTGCTTTGAAGCAGTTGTGAGCCTCCAGGGTTTTGTATCTTTTCCATCGTGAGTAAGCAAGGTTACGCTGGTGAATTAAGTGTTTTAGATTGGCACTAAACCAAGGGGTATTATTGTGTGCAGCAGCCTTGAGTTTCACTGGCACATGGTTGTCGAAAAGCCTAATAATATGGTTCTGTAGGAATGATGCCTGATCATCGACCGATGTCAGCGTACGAATCAAGCTCCATTCGACCGACTCCACCGCTGCATTAAGGGAACTGTAATCTATGCTTCTAAAATCACGATACGTAAAGGAACATTGGATGTGTGACGTTTGAAAGTTGTAACTAAGAAATATCAGATCGTGTTTTGAAAAGCAAGATGCCGACAATTGATCGTAGTGGAGCAATTTCAGGGGATCATTCACAAAAAATAAATCCAGCAAAGAAGAATTTGAGTCAGTAAAGTGTGTAGGTGAAGTTAAATTGGTGGGAAAAAGTCCAAGAGACTCCATACTTAGCTTTAGAGTTGAGTCGACAAGAAGGTTGGAGTTGAAATCCCCAGCAATGATTATATTATCATAGCTTATAAGTAGAGGCTCGAGAAATTCAATAAAGCCAGAGAAGTCAACTCCACGATTAGGTCTGTATGCACAGCCGATAAGAAGCCTTTCATTATTTACAGACAACACGTCTACGAACACATATTCGACAGAATCACTTGGACTAGCGCTGCAGCAAAGTTTACAGGATAAACTACTTTTGACATATATAGCAACACCACCACCATGACCACGTCTATCAGCCCTGAAAAGTTGATATCCATTTAGTTGCAAAAGGCTAGTACAGGAGGAAGGGCGCAAAGGGCGGTTGGTCATAGGCGCAGATGCAAATGCGCACCACAATGCGTGGGGAGGAGCAGATACGAACGAGAGAGGCGAATCTCTATTTTGTTACATCCTGCAAACCGATTTGCAGATAGCCAACAGGGGAAATGTTCCTACATACATTGGTCCAACATCCAGCAATGTTCTGGATATTACATTGAGCTCCGTGATATATCAAGGTATGATTGGATGGTTCTCGATAGACCATCCTTCTCCGACCATGCGTATATAAGCTTCAACATCCCACTAAAGAGGGTAGAGAAGGGAGGAACCTTTAGAAACCCTAGGGCAACGAATTGGACTAAATTCCAGAAACATGTAGAAACGAAACTGGGACAACCCAAAGAGGTTGCTAATGTAGAGGAACTGGAGGAGTCGAATGTATTCCTAACAAGGACGCTTATGACTGCGTATAACAAAGCTTGCCCTCTAAGAAGATTCAGAGGAAAAGCAAAGCCGCCATGGTGGAGCAATGAGCTGAGAGTCTTCTAAGAAGACAGGTAAAAGAAATGTTTAAACTCGCAAAGACCGCGGAAAGCGAAGCGTGTCGGGACGAGTACAGGGATCTACTGAGGATCTACAAGCGTGAAATTACCAGGGCGAAGAGAAACTCATGGAAAAGTTTCTGTACGGACATAGAGTGCTCCAACGAAACAGCACGGTTGAAAAAAGTCCTAGCAAAGGGAAACATAGTCCAGGGACTAATAAAGAAAGAGAACGGGGAATGGTCACGTGATAGTGAGGAATCCCTTGAGGTGCTTCTCGATACACATTTCCCATCGGGAGACGGTTTAGAAGAACCAGCAGACATCACTCACACTTCGATCACGGAGCTAGTGGTGCCGGGCTTGGTGACCGATACCGAGATCGAGTGGGCAGTGAAGACGTTTTCTAAGTTTAAATCGCCGGGCCCAGATGGTATATTCCCGGCCATGCTACAATTCTCAAGCAGGGCGGTCGTGGAATGGCTTAAAATAATATTCGATGGGTGCATAAGACTGAATCATGTTCCGCACTCTTGGAGAACTGCTCGTGTAGCTTTTCTACCAAAGGCGGGGAAGATCGGTCACGTGTATCCCAAAGACTATAGACCCATTAGCTTAACATCATTTCTGCTCAAAACCTTTGAGAGGCTGATAGATGTGTACATAAAGTCCAACGTGGATGAAAGCTGCTCTCCACAACACAGCATGCGTACACCAAAGGCAAGTCGGTAGACACCGCATTGCATAGGGTGGTAATAAGCATAGAGAAATCCCTGGAATATAAGGAGTATGCTCTAGGAGTCTTCTTGGACATTGCCGGGGCTTTCAATAATGTTGCAAAATGGGCGATTATGGATGGTCTTAATTACATTAAAGTACATCCTGCCTTAATCAGATGGATCGGCTGCATGTTAAATTGCAGAAAGATTACATCACAATGGGGATTGTACGAGGCCACGAAATCAGTGGACAGGGGCACGCCGCAGGGAGGGGTGCTATCACCTCTGCTGTGGACACTGGTCATCAACCAACTGCTCAGGCAATTCGATGAGGGACCCGTAAAACTTACGGCTTACGCAGATGACGTTGCAATTGTCATAAGTGGAAAGTGCCTTCCAACGATTAGTTCTTTGATGGATCGGGCGCTTCGGGATATTCATACCTGGGCATCTAATGTCGGGCTGAAAGTCAATGCGGGAGAAGACGGATATGGTCTTGTTTACAAAGAGGTACAAGGTCCCAAATTGGACCAGGCCTAAGTTAGGAGCGGTGACCTTACAGGAGAAACCTTGCACAAAATATCTAGGAATCATCCTAGACAGTAAGCTGTCATGGAAGCTCAACGTGGAGGAGAGGGTCAAGAAGGCCTCAACGGCACTCTATGCATGTAAAAGAATGCTGGGGTGTACGTGGGGCCTATCGCCCTCTCTTTCTCATTGGGTTTTTACAGCGATTGTAAGCCCTATTCTATACTATGGAGTTCTTGTTTGGTGGAAAGCCACACAAAAAACAACATACCTCAAAAAATTAGAGGGGGTATGCAGACTATCGATGCTTTGCATTACGGGAGCCCTGAAAACAACCCCGACGGCTGCACTGTATGCCATTCTGCACATTCCACCTGTAGACCTGGTAGCAAAGAACAAAGCATTAACGACCGCAACCAGGCTCGGTGCTTCGGGGCAGCTTGAGCGCCGACCATATGGCCATAGTAGTATAGCGTCCTCAGTCACAAGACGAACAGACTACATGATTCCCTACCTGCACTTTGAGGGAGATCTTAAGGCCACAATAGAGGTGGACGGTTGGCGCAAGGGTGCGCAAATGGCGGACGAGGCGATACATGTGTACACCGATGGTTCCAAAGTAGTGGAAGGAGTAGGGTCTGCGGTATACTGCGCTGATCCGGAATAAGCAGATCCTACAGGCTGCCGGATTACTGTAGCGTTTTCCAAGCGGAAATATTAGCCGTAACCAAAGCAGTAGAAACCCTGGAAGAGAATAGCTTAAGCTGCAACCGTGTTAACTTTTATATTGACAGTCAAGCAGCAATTAAGGCAATAATCTCGCATAGCACAGCATCTAAATGCGTGTTAGAGTGTAAGCAGTCTCTGGAGAGAATCGGGACAGGGAGAAGCATACATCTATATTGGGTCCCAGGGCATATGGGAATAGATGGGAATGAAAAAGCGGACGAATTAGCTAAAAGGGCGCATCCCTTGAAGCTTGCTCCGTAGACGTCCCAATTAGATTGGGCGAGATTAAGCGAAGGCGAGAGGTGCACATGATCGACCAAGCAGAAAAGGCGTGGTTCAAGCGCGGGGCTGTAAAGTGTCGAAGATTATGTGTAGGTCTTACAACCTTAGACTAACACAGTTGCTTCTATCATTAAAAGAGAGGACTGTAGACTCATGACGGGTATTCTGACTGGACACTGCCTTCTGGCGTCACATGCCTTTAAATTAGGCTTGGTCAGTGATAGCAGGTGTAGGAAGTGCGGGTTGGAGGAGGAAACGATCGAGCACGTTCTGTGCTCGTGCCCTGCACTTGCCAGGCTAAGACTCCAGCTATTAGGAGTGATACAGCTGTCAGATCTAGAAGCAGCAAGTGGCTTAAGTCCTAGGAAGCTTCTAGTATTTGCCAAGAGGACGGAGTTATTTTATAACATAGGTCCTGGTTTTTGATAGGGTTTTTTCAGTTTTGGTCGTTAAACCAAACTTCTGGTAACACTACGGACTCAATCAGTCTATGTGAGGTCCTCATGGACCGGCCAGTTCAACCTACCTACCTAGTTGCACCAAATCATTTTTGTGACATGAAGAAAACCAGGTTTCGGAAATACATAACATCTATATCAGAACCCAAAGATATGAATCTCAATTCATCCAGCTTTTTATATAGGCTTTGCGCATTGAGATGGATGACTTTGAGCCCTTTAGTACGTTTGCTGAATACGCGCAACAGTGTATGTAAGCAGTCTTTGGAACTAGGTGTGTTGGTAATTTACCGTGCTTAATATTAAATACAAATTTCATACTGTGGTAGATTATAAGCTGTTTTATACTCAACCAGTTTAGTGCTTCTATCATGTTATTAATGGGAGTATCATACCTCATATTTAATATAAATCTCTTAGCTTTATTTTGCATAACTTAGATAAGCTACCTGTGTTTCATTGGCCATAAAGAATATTGTGGGGACAATATATGAAAATGCGGCTCTATGATGGATTTATATAGTTTCAGTTTGTGATAAATTTGCATGTTCTCTTCCAAAAACCAATTTTCTTGCCTATTTTGGCAACTATATAATCAATATTTAATTATTTATTTCTTTGTTAAAGTCAACACAGAACACAAGCGGTCGACTACTGAATATAAGATACAATACATATAACAAGGAAAGAAAACATAAGCGTAAAAAACAAAATTTAAAGTAAAAACTTAAATAATAAACAATCAAATTAATTAGTTAAATTTTAATTATACATAAATCAAATCAAAAATAAAGATTAGTTAAAATTAATATTGAAATAAAATTGACATCTCATTTAAAAATCTTTAAAAATATCATGCCAGACGTGAGAGTATTTCCTTACGGATAGCAGCAATCAAATACTCAAAACTAATGCAGTTGTACAGTTCGTTATAGCGCGAGCACCAATTGCGAAGAGGGCTATATTTGGCAAAATTACGCCGTAGAATGGGTAAATGAAAGAGTACATAGTGTCTTGTAGTTTCTCGCAGGAACGGAAAAATTCAGTCTGCTTACAAGGTCAGTGGAGTCTATCTCACCGCGTAAAGCGAAGATTAGAAACTGCTTCTGTACCGATTCAATCCGATCTATATGATTTTTATACCCCGGGGACCAAATACAGGACAATACTCAAGTATTGGGCAAACCCAAAGATGTGTAAAGGGTCTTGGTTAAATAAGGATCATCAAATTCTTTAGCCCATCTTTTAATAAATTCGAGTACACCCGATGCCTTGTTTACAATAGATGAAATATGCATGTTAAAGCTCAATTTCGCATCAAAAAGAACACCTAGGTCACATACTTCAGATATACGCTCCAAGGGAGCACCATCTAGCATATAGGATTTTAAAACTGGGTTGACTCTGTGAATGTCATTAGTTTACATTTGCAGCAGTTCAAAACTAGTAGATTTACTGTACACCATAATTGAAATGAGTCCAAATCGGCCTGAAGTAAATCCAAACGGGAAGAGTCAGAAGGCAAGTATGAATAGCATAGTTTAACATCATCTGCATACATTAGAACACGGGAATACGAGATAACCATTGGTAAGTCATTTATAAAGAGGGTAAAAAGTAATGGACCCAGATGGCTACCCTGAGGCACACCAGAAGTTATTTCTATCGACTCTGAGAGACTGTTTTTGAACATAACTCGCTGAGTTCTATTTAAGAGATAGCTGCGAAGCCAAAGTAATAAAAAACCCAGTAAGTCAAGTTTATGAGTTAAAAGCTCATGATTAACAGAATCAAATGCTTGCTGAAGTCGGTATAAATAACATCATTAAATTTTAATTTATTATCAATCTGAACCCCTAAGTACTTGAAAGTTTTACCTTCGTTAATGTTTGAGTTCATTATTTTTAGCTCGATATTACAAGATTCCTTATTCATCGCTCTAGATATGACCATGAAATGGGTTTTATTAACATTAAGTTTAAGCTTATTGTTACAAAGCCACCTGTATAGGGAGTTCAAGTCTTCCTGCATTTTGCTCCTAGCTAACATGATATCAATTTCACTTACTTCGAGCACTGAGTCATCCGCAAACAGCCTTATTTTACTATGTTTTAGTGCCGAAGATATATCATTTATATATATGTTAAATAGGACCGGTGCCAAAACCGATCCTTGTGGCAATCCAATTCCTGTCAATACCTCATCCGAGACAGCCGACTCAATGGCTGTTTTTTGTCTTCGGTTACCTAAAAAGCTCTGAAACCACTGCAGCTCGTTGCCCCTAATTCCAATTTTTTCTAATTTTTTAATCATTATATTTCTGTCTATAGTTTCAAATGCTGTGTTTAAGTCGATAAAAACAGCAAGTATACTTTTCTTTTGATTTAGTTCTTCTTTCCAACGCGATATTACATAATTTAAAGCCGTTTCGCAAGAGTGGCCTTCTCTGAAACTGGATTGTTCTTTAATAGTATTTTATTTATTTCCAAGTAACTTATGAGCTGATTTTTTTACTACTGTTTCTAGAATTTTTTCGGCAACGTGTTGATCGGTCTAAGATCTTCTGCCTTTAATGAATTCTTTACCTTCTTTATTGGCACTATTGTTGATATTTTTCCATGCGTCGGGCACTATTCCCTCTACTAATGATTTATTTATGATATCCGCATAGAAATGTCCCATGTATGACACCGAATCCTTAATTACTCCTTCTGATAGTAAATTTGTTCCTCCGATTTTATTTTTTAACCTTTTAGCTACCAATATGACATCATCAACCGTGACTTCTTGGAATTTCAGACATGTGCTAAGCGTGTATTGCACACTGTCGCCACTATCAAAAGTTTCGATTTCTCGATTTATGTCAACAATACTATCAACAAAGAAGGAATTCAATGCTTGAGCTATATCTTCGGGTGTTTCATATGTTATACTATTTACAATCACTGTAAGGATATTGCCTCGCACCTCAGTTAAGTTTACTGCTTGCTTAAGGTGTTTCCACATTAATTTCCTATCAGAGGAATTTAAGGCAATATTTTTCTCCATATACTTAATCTTTTTAATTTTGATTAGTTTCTTATAATACTTCGCAACCGTATTATATTCTGAAAATTCACCAGAGGATCTGGCTTGTGAGTGCAATTGGATTTTTAATTTGTTAATTTCGGTCAGTTCATGATCGTACCACTTATTTCTCAACCTCACTATCCTGTCTTGTTCTGATGTCAATAAACCCATGCAGTGTGATAAGCAGGTATTTATATATTCAACCGAGTCATTGAGATGCATATTTTTTAAAACGCTGAAATCAAAGTTTCTTAATAAGTAAATGAAGTTATCAGCAGAATAATTCTTCCAACACATTGTGGGTATCATTCTCCGCAGAGGATTTGAATTACACACTTGAAGGCAAATGAAATGGTTTCGTGATCAGAAATTCTGTGATTTTCAAGATTAGTACAGGACAGTACATCAGCATTTGCATATAATAGATCTATTCTCGTTTGGGACCTCTCAGCAATCCTTGTATTGAAATTTACCATTTGCCTCATCGCGCTACATGAGAATATCTCATTGAGCTTAGAACTCGTTGCGGTTTTAACATTCATGTTAATGTTAAAATCCCCAATTAACAAGGAGTTTGTACCACTCTCCAGTTCCTTAGAAAGTATAGCTTCACTAGAGCTTGGATAATTGTACAACACACCTATTTTCCATTTAATGTCGAACTTTTTTAATTTAATTATAGCACACCAAACATTTAAATCAATAGATCTATTATACCTGACTTTGTACTCGATACCTTTTTTTAATAGTAAGACTACACCACTGCTATGAGAATCACAACGAACCATTGTATAATAAGGAATGTTTATTTCCGCATCACTAACATCCGATGTTATACATGCTTCTGAACATAGAACGATGTCCGGATCTAACTTTTCTATAATTCTTTCGAGTTCAGCTTTGTTGGCTAGAAAACTACAAATATTTAGGTAAATGCACTGTAAGTTAAAAGCTTGTATCCCCCGATCAGCTAGTTTTGTTGGCTAAAAGCCCACGCGCTGTCTTTCCAGCTTAAGTTTCCTTAAATAAACTGGGCATTCATGACTCATGATGTTGTGTTCTGTATTAATATTTAAACCTAACCGATTATTGGTATCTATGCAATTACCACATTTATTTAGGGGTACACTCTCTGTACAGTCTTCGACTTTATGTTCCCCGCTCTGTTTACTACACCTCTGTTTAAGTGTACAAGTAGCCGCTATATGGTTAAACCCTAAGCATTTATACCATCTTTTTACCGTTTGAGCATCGTAAACTGGACAGCGGTCCCAACCAATATTGATTTTCTTGCATTTCAACACGTCTTAATAGTATTTGTGCTCTATCTCAATGACTGCGTTGATATATGAGGCTCTGTTTTCCTTCCTTGATTTAATAACTCTTACACATTTGATTTTAGCATCTCGCAAAAACTCATTTTGGTTGGTGATCTTACCAACAATTTCCACTTCAGGATGCTCAGTACTAATGTTAGTCACCATGATTTTAGGAAAATATATTTTCGGTTCAGCTATGTTGTATTTACTTTTATCTAGCCTTTCTGTAAGTAATTTTATCCTTATCACTAGCTGACTTCGCACTAATAATTATTGTACCATTGTTTCTATTTTGGACCCTACCTATATTCAAATTGGATGGATCTATTTTATTCAAGTCCGTTTTTGTTTTCTCCAATGCTTGTTTAACCTTGGGTTTAATTACTATTGGAGGAATCCCCTTAGTAATATTGTAATATGAATTGACTTCCTTAGCAGTAACAGCTTTATTTTATTTTTTTATTTCCTCCTCCTGCTTATTAAACGCTTCATTTGGGGTATTGATCTTATTAAGCATTTCTTTATTTGCTTTGCAAAGACTATCTACATTTTTAATCAATTCTAATTTTTCCGTGTTCACCCTGTTTATATATTTGCGTCACCCGCTCAATGCAGCTCCTGCCTTGGAGGTGCCACTTTCCTAGATGTTCTGGTCTCCGCGACGGCAACCCCCTGACGGGCTTCATTGCGCCATGCTGCCAGGCTGCAAACCCAACTACACCGGGTACCCCAAAGCTTACCCAGGGACGTCCAGTTCCAGTCCCAGGGCCAGACCTGTTCTGGGTATAATGTCTACAGAAAAGATCGCGAGAGCGGAAATGGAGGCGGTCTTGCGTTTATCATACACCACTCAGTGCAATATAATATATTTGATCCCGACATCGTCCGCAGGGACAGTGTCTTAGAACGTCACGGCTTATCTGTCCGGCCAGGCGATGTTAACCTAGAAATCATCAACATCTACATCCCTCCTGCCACCTGTTGCCCCAGTGGCTACCGCCCTAATATCAGGGCCCTACTCACTGGCGATAATCGCATTATCTTAGGCGATTTCAATGCACGTCACAATCTATGGAATTCAAACCTGCAGGCGGACAACAGGGGTGAGATGTTGGCGGATCAAATAGAAGAAACGACGTTCTGCACAATAAACGGAGACGCCCCCACTCGTATGGTAGGAAGCTGTCACAGTTCGCCAGTTATATCAATCGTGAGTGCAGGACTCGTAAACTGCGTCAAGTGGCAGCAGATGATAACATTGGCATCTGACCACCTGCCTATACTTATTTCCCTTGAGCGAACCGCCGACTTCATCGCCACCGAAAAACGCACTTTCATAAACTTTAAAAAATGAAAGTGGGAAGAGTACAAATCCTTTACAGACAATCGCTTTGCTGCCCTCCCTATCCCGACTGATGCTCGCCAAGGGGAACGTGCTTTCCGCAAGGTCATTGAATCCGCCTCGGCTCGTTTCATTGCCGCCGGAATAATTCCCGAAATTCGGCCCCATTTTCCGACGCAGGCCGCAAATTTAGCGAGAGAACTTGACCTTATAAGACAGCTCGATCCCGGCGACCCCCAAATAAGGGATTTGGAGAATTTAAGTGGTTGTAACCTCTCTGCCGATGTGGGTAGGCTTTGGTCCGCCGTAAAGACCCTATCGAATCCTTAGCACAATGACAAAATTTCCATCGCCTTTGGCGATAAAGTGCTGTCGGATGCGAAAAAATGTTCGAGCGCTTTTTGCCGACAATATATAATGCATTCTACGGTTGACAAAAAGACGGCGGCCCAACAGACGCGCACATAAACATTAATTCAGCGCGTCCCCAATTACCATCACCGCCAAAGAGGTTGAGGATGCCATCGGCCATGCTAAACCATCTAAAGCAGTGGCCCCAGACGGCATAGCCATGCCGATGCTTAAAAGCCTAGCTAAAGAGGGTTTCAAATATTTAGCACATGTCTTCAGCCTGTCCCTTTCCACCTTTGTCATTCCCAAAAAATGGAAAATGGTCAACGTGGTCCCGCTACTAAAGCCTGGGAAACCAGCTAACATAGGAGATTCATATCGCCGGATATCTCTCCTATCGCCAGTAGGCAACCATTTTGCTCCCCTATTTCAAAGCAAATTTGTAACTAGCCTGTCATCAGCATGGCTTTAGAAAACTTCATAGCACAACCACCGCGCTAAATGCCATTAGCACCCAGATAAATTGCGGTTTAAACCCCCACCATAGAACAGTACTCGTTGCGCTAGACCTATCAAAAGCTTTTGATACGGTCAACCATGGTAAGTTACTGCAAGACCTGGAAGGATCTACCCTTCCCCCAAGTCTTAAAAGGTGGACCGGAAATTATCTGGGTGGTCGGCAGGCATCGGTGCAATTTAGAAACGCAACATAAAAACCAAGAAGAATAAAACAAGGCGTGACACAGGGTGGTGTCCTATCCCCACTTCTGTTTAACTTCTACACAAAAAAAGCTACCTGCAGCTAGTATAATTTTCTCCAGCATCAAATTAAAGAAATCGCACGATAGGGGGTCACCCTGTCTGAAACCTCGTTTAGTTTCGAACGGCTCGGAGAGGTCCTTCCCAATTCTGACTGAGCTGATGGTGTTGCTCAACGTCATTTTGCACAGCCGTATAAGTTTTGCGGGGAAACCAAATTCAGACATAGCGGCATATAGGCAGCTCCTTTTCGTGCTGTCGAAGGCGGCTTTAAAGTCGACGAAGAGGTGATGTGTGTCGATTCTCTTTTCACGGGTTTTTTCCAAGATTTGGCGCATTGTGAAAATCTGGTCGATGGTAGATTTACCAGGTCTGAATCCGCACTGATAAGGTCCAATCAGCCGGTTCACGGTGGGCTTCAATCTTTCGCACAATACACTTGAAAGGACCTTATATGCGATATTAAGAAGGCTGATTCCACGATAGTTGGTGTATTTTGCAGTATCCCCCTTCTTGTGGACTGGGCAAAGAACACCTAGATTCCAACCGTCGGGCATGCTTTCGTCCGCCCATATTTTGCTAAGAAGCTGCTGCATGCGCCTTACCAACTCCTCGCCGCCGAACTTGAATAGCTCCGCAGGCAATCCATCAGCGCCCACGACCTTGTTGTTTTTCAATCTGGTTATTGCTATTCTAACTTCGTCATATCGGGCGGGGGGACATATATTCCATCATCATCGATTGCGGGATCGGGTTCTTCATCTCTGCGCGGTGAATTGCTGCCTCCATTTAGGAGAGCAGAGAAGTATTCCCTCCATAATCTAAGCACTCTCTGGACATCAGTTACAAGGTCGCCGTTTTCATTTCTACAGGAGTTTGCCCCGGTCTTAAAACCTTCTGTCTGTCGCCGTATTTTTTGGTAGAATTTTCGGGCGTTATTCCTGGTGGATAGCAGCTCAAGCTCCTCGCACTCACGCCTTTCTGCTTCTGCTTTTTTCTTCCTGAAAAGGCGTCTCGCTTCCCTTTTCAACTCATGATAGCGTTCACACACTCCTCTTGTCACGCTCGCTTTTAACGTAGCCCTGTAGGCAGCGTCTTTTCTTTCGGTTGCAACGCGGCATTCTTCATCGTACCAGTTGTTTTTCCGTGGCCGCCGGTAACCAATTTTTTCCTCGGCGGCAGTACGAAGTGCTTTGGAGATATGCTCCCACTGCTCCTGTATTCCTTCAGGATGAGTTGTGCTCTCAGAGAGCAGCTGTGAGAGTCGAGTTGCGAAATCATTGGCAGTCTGTTGTGATTGAAGCTTTTCAACGTCTAGCTTTCCTTGTGTTTTTTGTTCCTTGGTTTTAGCCGCGTTGAGGCGGGTGCGTATTTTGGCTGCGACGAGATAATGGTCCGAGTCGATGCTAGGTTCTCGGATCGTGCGCACATCTAAAACACTGGAGGCATGCCGTCGGTCTATCACAACGTGATTGATATGATTGCGAGTATTTCGATCAGGAGACAGCCATGTAGCTTGATGTATCTTTTTATGCATGAACCTCGTGCTGGATATGACCATGTTTCGAGCACCGGCAAAGTCAATCAGCCTCATTCCGTTAGGAGAAGTTTCATTGTTTAGGCTGAACTTTCCGACTGTAGGGCCAAAAACACCTTCTTTGCCCACCCTGACGTTAAAGTCGCCAAGCACGACTTTTATATCACGACGGGCAGCGTTCGTATGTGCGTTCTAATTGTTCATAAAAAGTGTCTTTCACCTCATCGTCTTTCTCCTCTGTCGGCGCATGGGCGCAGATGAATGATATTTTAAAAAATTTTGCTTTTATTCGGATAGCGACGAGACGTTCGTCCACAGGCGTGAACGCAGCACTTGGCGACAAAGTCTCTCTCCCACCACGAATACGACGCCGAAACTGCGCTTATTCGTATGGCCACTCCAATATATGTCACAATTTTTGATCTTCTTTCTTCCTTGCTTCGTCCAACGCATTTCTTGGATGGCGGCGATGTCAGATTTTGCTTTGACGAGGACATCAACCAGCCGGGCATCTGCACCAATCCCATTCAAGGAGCGGACGTTCCAGCTGCATGCCCTCAATTCATTGTCCTTCAAACGTTTGCCATGGTCGTCATCAATAGAGAGTGTATTTATCCGAGGCTTGTTGTTATATTTCATTGGAGTATGGTTTTACGTGGCGGGTCCCAAGCCCAGCGCACAACCCGCTCAGCGGGGGTGAAAATATTACTTGGCACGTTTATATAGCGAGCCGCTTGCTCCAAGACAGACGCCCGCTTACAGCCGCACCTAGAGGTGTACAGACGCTGCCGATGAGATCTCCCCCGGCTAGCCCTTAAACCGATTATGTGTAATTAACTTTTAACTTTTGCAATTTAAAGAACTCAACATTTTGAAATGACAATTTTATCTTTAGTTTTGTTTATACATTTATGTAGCTTCTACAGCAACAAAATTTGTTTCTTCTAAGAATACATAAGTGAACACTTAGCTGCAACTTTGTCCTCCCCTCTACTCCTTTGATAGTATTATCTCGTTGTATGTTGGATGGATGTATGATGGCTTCTTCTCAGTTCGTCTTCTGTTATTCCACCAATGCATATGCTCTGTTAGCGTCTCTGCTATTCCGTTCTAAGACACTTAGAGCCTTCGGCTTTTGCTATTTAAATTCTTTTTTCGCATAAAGGCGAATCCCGTCAACTGAATTTCTTGCACGGACACATTTTTCCTTTAAAGTTTATTGCAGCTACTTTTTGCTTCTAAATGCGTATTAGAGTGTAAGCAGTCTCTGGAGAGAAACGGGACAGGGAGAAGCATACATCTATATTGGGTCCCAGGGCATATGGGAATAGATAGGAATGAAAAAGCGGACGAACTAGGTAAAAAGGGCGCATCCCTTGAAGCTTGCACCGTAGATGTCCCAATTAGATTGGGCGAGATTAAGCGAAGTCGAGAGGTGCACATGATCGACCAAGCGGGAAAGGCGTGGATTCAAACGCGGAGCTGTAAAGTATCGAAGATTATGTGTAGGTCTTACAACCTTAGACTAACACAGTTGCTCCTATCATTAAAAAGAGAGGACTGTAGACTCATGACGGGTATTCTGACTGGACACTGCCTTCTGGCGTCACATGCCTTTAAACTAGGCTTGGTAAGTGATAGCAGATGTAGGAAGTGCGGGTTGGAGGAGGAAATGATCGAGCACGTTCTGTGCTCGTGCCCTGCACTTGCCAGGCTAAGACTCCAGCTATTAGGAGTGATACAGCTGTCAGATCTAGAAGCAGCAAGTGGCTTAAGTCCTAGGAAGCTTCTAGTATTTGCCAAGAGGACGGAGTTATTTTATAAGATAGGTCCTGGTTTTTGATAGGGTTTTTCAGTTTGGTCGTTAAAACAAACTTCTGGTAACACTACGGACTCAATAAGTCTATGTGGGGTCCTCATGGACCGGCCAGTTCAACCTACCTACCTACTTTTTGCTTTATAGTTTGCAACATATTACACTAGCGGAGCGTCTTATTTCGGCTGAGCCCCCAATTTGTAGTTCAAAACACTTTCTAATTTTAATAAAGTTTATTGCTTAAGACTAATTTCACAAGTTTTTTTGGAATTAGATTTAGATATTAAGATTGATATTTTAGGCTGCGGATATAAAATCGCGTCCGATCGTCTCAAGTGTTTTTTTGGAACTGTCCTTTCGTTAGAATTCAATCGTCCGTTAGTTAGTTGGCGTTGGTTAAACTTTCGTTTAGTGTCAGAGTCGCTGTCTGTCAGGGTCGCTTATAGTTATGGTCACTTAAGTCAGGGTTGCATTCCCACATTTATTAAAATCAAATGAAATTTAATTTAAAATTTTAATGGCGTGTTCAATTTATACTTATTATTAAGAATTCATGAGCTTAACACCGGCTCATAATAATTGAATATTCAAATGGTACGAATGGTACAAATGGTTCGAAATGGTACCATCGCAATATGTCAGTAAATGTTTCTTTCCTTCTTTTCAGTTTCTTTCAGAAAAATATAAAAATTAACATTCAATTATTATAAGCCGGTGTTAAGCTCATGAATTCTTAATGATAAGTATACTCTATGTGTATTATGCGTGAATTACTCTGAGTCGTCAAACGTCAACACTTCTTGGCTGCTCCTATTTCCGCGCAAAAGAAATACATCAAAAAGCGTTTACTTAAGAGCTGCGTGGAGCCTTTAAGCTTTTTACCTCTTATTAACCTTTTGAACTGAATTCACCCATAGAGCAAAGAGCCCGTGACTGCCAGACCATCGTCATTTTATAAAAGTTGAAATTTCGTCAGAGCATACTTCCAACTGAAGCAGGTTCGTTGGTCTATTACAAAACTTGAGTCATAGTGGTTTTAACAGATATCGTGCAAAAATTTTGCATAAAAATATATCATTCTTTCGTCATTTTATAAAGACTGATTTTCATATATGGTCTTCGTCACGATATAAGAAGCCACTAGCCCCATTGCCAGACACTTTACATAGTGGCTATGATTAGCCAGACATTTTTAATCCTTCTAAACTTCAAAGAACATCGAAGCAATTTTATACTGAAATTCGAATACAAAATCTTAAAAAGAAACTTGAAATTTTGTTTGCCGTAAAAAACGTTCAGCTTATGAAAAAGTACAGTTTTGCATTATAAAAAGTGTCTGGCTAGACAAAGCCACCATGGAAAGTGTCTGGCAATGAGGCTAGTGGCTTCCTTGCTAGACGGCTATCCGTCATTTGAGGCATCAACTGACAGGCATGGCTGATGGAAATTTATATCAGGCCGTAAAGCAAAGTTCCTATCAGGTTGTTCGAAGCGACATGACAAACCTGATTAAACAATTTGTATACGTGTATGGTGTTCCGTCTTCTTTTTGCACACGAGAATTGGCATATCGCTGTCCTTGTCATTGCCTACGACCTATTCCATCATCCCTGATGTAAATATACATAAGGTATGTATAAACAAAATCAGCTAACACGGCTGATGTAAAAATCAATCAGACCTGTATAAATAAAACCAGCAGACAGCGCTGATGTAGAAATTCGTCAAACCTGTATAAATAAAATAAGACCATGTAAAAACCTGTCACATTTCAAATGTATCGTTTATTTTCATACAAAGTTTTATAATTTAATATATTAGATCATAGATATATATAATGTGGTATGCTTGATGAGCTCGAAGCCACAAAGTAAAACACAATGTTTTGACTCTGAAGTCATTTTGGGACTAACAATATAAACAACAATACGAAAAACCACAAATGTATAAATTATATTATAAATAAAATATATAAGGATATACACATATATAAATTTATAAACAAGTTGTATTTATCTATATATTTTTTTACATATGTATAGCTTATACATTTTATTTTTAATGTAATTTATATATTTTTGGTTTTTCGTATTTTTGTTTGTTTATCAGAGTGAAGTCGAAATTATGGAAAAATATTGCGTTTTACTCAAGCTCAACAAACATATCATATTAAAACAATAAAGCTATTAAACAATTAAAAATATTGTAAAGCTTACAAACTATATAAAGCTCATATATAGATACACTTACTCACAAAAGTATTTTGCATCCGATTTTTTAAAAATTTCAGCAAGTTTTCCTTAAGTTAAATTATTTTCGCAATTTTTTATGAAAAAAAAATGTTAATATATAATAGAGGAAATATAGGTTAAAGTTCAAAGTTTTACTGAAAATTCCGGAAAATTCGGCAAATTTTCATCAAAGTTTTGAACTTTTCCCCAAGAATTTTCAGAATTTTTCTGAATATGCAGTTTTGTAGCTCGTTCAATTCTTGTATAATAATGTACTAATCTTAACCCGCTAAAGAGACTTCCCGATTTTTGGCCATTTTTTTCCTAGCGGACCTTCGTTTTTTTCCCATATAAAAAAAAATCCGTTCTAAAGTTTATATGGGAATAAGTCACTTTAGCGGATTAAGATTAGCGCATTATTGTACTAAAATTGAATGACCTACAAAACTGCATACTCAGAAAAAAGTTCAAAACTTTGATGAAAATTTGCCGAATTTTCAGTAAAACTTTGAACTTTAACCTATATTTCCTCTATTATATATTAACATTTTTTTTCATAAAAAAATTGCGAAAATAATTTAACTTAAGAAAAATTGCTGATATTGCAAAAAATCGGATGCAAAATACTTTTGTGAGTAAGTGTATACACATATCTGTGTTTTAATAATCAATATCTACCACTTCTTTAATAAAATATTTACAAGCAAGGGCAAGAGAATATTTTGATTTACTCGAATTCACTTAATTGAAATAATTTTAAATTTAAGGAAATTATATAATAATAATAAGAATAAATACAGAATATTTTAATTTACTTGAATTCATTCATTTGAAGTGATTTAAAATTTAGGGAAATTATATAAAAAATCAAAATGAAAAAGTTTTTCAATTGTGTAATAACTATCTATGTGGGACTGAAGGTATTGATGGGATTAAAAATGAATTAGAAAATGCCATGATAAACTCAATATTAATACATACATTCGATACAATAACATGCATCATTTCCAGCAGTTGGTCAAATTGCCTGGTGCTGTTGACTTCGGCTATCTCCACAGCTGGCGGCTCCGCGTCTTTAGCACATGCAGTCTCGTTGAAACTGCTGTTGGTAGCAAAACTCATCAGGGGATTTTCTGAAAAATCATACATATTATATTGTGTTTGATCTTGTTTCAAAAATGATTTATAGTTACTGTTGTTTTGGGATGACATGTTGTTATTAAAAGTGGTATTATGAAAAGAGGCATTTTTAAAATAAAATGGAAATTAATTAACTTTAATACGATAAAATAAATTTACTTGGGGCCGAATGTGCGGTTTAGTTGGAGAAGTCATGAAAGAGGTGGTGAAGTAGGGGTATTAGTAAAAATTGATTTTGGTAAGGAATACAGAAGTATTTATAATCGATATCATCTTTTCTAATTTCCCTTATATCAGAGCTAAGTTCGCTTGCTATTATGATACCTAAACCGAGAGACGATTGAACTGGTTGTTCAAAGAAGTTTTCAGTTTTGTGAAAAACTTGACCATAAATCATTTCAGAGCTTACTGGTTCTACAAGGTCTATCACTTTAACGGGGCCTACATTTTTGCAGAAGCAATAACAATCCCTTTCCTTTCTAAGGTCAATGTCAAACGATCCCATCATAGAACTCTGAACTAAATGTACACTGTCTTTCATCAAGCCTTAGGAACAGTTGCTGAAGAATATCACGTGGTTTATTTATATTTTTTTTTAAATTGCATGCAGTTTTCAAACCTATATGCAGAAAATGAGTCCAACGGACCAAAACTTTTAACACATTCTGGCAAATGAAGTAAACCATGAGTATTAAATGTAAGAAACTCGTCTCCTAAAGCCAACCCCCCACTATAACTGCACGCATCATCGTTGAACCCCGCACTATTTTCACTATCAACGATATTTTGAATTAAAGGACCATTCGTACTTCCACTTGAACCTATAAAAACAGAATTCCCATTATCGCCCTCAGAAAACGCACATTCCACATTTTCCGCGTCGAGCAATTTTGGAAATTTTTAGCACTAGCTTCAAAGACCCTTTTTTCACTGCTAAGGCAATTTTGCAAATGCCTCTTATTCATTTTTCACACTTTGTTCTGCACAAAAAGCGCAAGAATAGAGAATTTAAATAACTTTTAATAATTTTTATGCAAGAAAACAAATTCCACGCCTGCATTCGTTAGATTTCGCGCTTTTTTGACTTTCTGTTCGTTCTTCTTCTTCTTTTGGTAAGAAATGTCAAAAGAAAGAGGAACAAAAGAAAAATGCATGCAAGTGTGTTAGTGATGTCAAAAATTTTGTTAATGGTTTGAAGTTTCCGTCAGCCTGTCTAGCAGGGTTCTTATATCGTGACGAAGACCATATATGAAAATCAGTCTTTATAAAATGACGAAAAAGGGTATATTTTTCTGCAAAATTTTTGCACGATATCTGTTAAAGCCACTCAGTTGTATAATAGACCAGCTATCCTGCTTCAGTTGGAAGTATGCACTGGCGAAATTTCAACTTTTATAAAATGACGAAGGTCTGGCAGTCACGGGCATAGTACAGGTTTACAAGTATGATATGTATGAGAGGGAAACAATTCCTTTCTCTTTCTAACACACTGCCGTTTGACACTTCGGTCTGTGTCAAACTATTGTGGAACTCAGTGGAACCTGCGTGGGACATGCGTTTGACACTGAACGAAGTGTCAAAATTACCGGGGTTGCTGTCGTGGAAAGCGACGCAGGGAAACAAAAAAGGGAGCGGAATATCAGATATGGGTTGCTGTGATGGTAAATTTTTTTGAACGAATTTAGTATGAAAATCTAGTGCACCTATATGGGTCCTACAGAAAATTATATAAAATTATTAATATTAAGAATAGAAACACGAGTGCTAAGTTTTTCTACCCGTTCAAAAGTTCTCCGCGAAAAACAGTTTGAAACCGAGGGCGACTGCAATAACCCGTCCAAAAATGTGGAAAGAGAAATAAAAAGACGCGTTTTGTGCTGTTATCTATAGTTCAAAGGCGAAAAAGTATTGGAATTATTGGAAGCGAGGCAAAAACGCGTCTATTAATACCCCCTCGACGGTTTTGGTCGTGTCTTAGCAATCGTCCCCGGTAATAAAGTATCACAATTTGTTAATTAAAATTGTCCAAAACAAATGGATTTTAAATAGAGATGTAATTAAGTGCTAATTTGAAAGTAAATAAGGATAATATTTTTATTGGAGCTTTTCGGCCGGGGTTTTTTCCTTCTTAATAAAACAACGTTTTATTTAGTCATCCTACGCGTTTCGACGCAGGGATTTTTTTAATTATAATTTTTTGTACATTAACACTAATTATTTTTTTGTTAAATAACATTTAAAGTATAGAACATACACATCCATGAATACATCATTGACACACTGTACACCCTTTGCTTTCACCAGTCAACAGTTAAAAAAATCCCTGATGAAGACACCAAAATTGCGTCGAAACGCGTAGGATGACTAAATAAAACGTTGTTTTATTAAGAAGGAAAAAAACCCCGGCCGAAAAGCTCCAATAAAAATATTATTAAAATTGTTACTTGGCCCAATAAAAATAATTAGTAAATAAGGATATTTCTTCGTAATTTTGCAATACAAATTTTACACAGTTTTCGTTAGCAGCTACTACATTTTTCTTGGACCTAAGAAGCACAACAGTGTCAAATAGCATCCACACAAAAAACGAACAAGAACAAGCAGTTTATCAGGTGAGCGTGGCTGTGTATGTGCGCGCTGCTACATATCCTACTTGTAGACCTGTACTATGGTCACGGGCTCTTAGGGTACCAGTTTTTAAACAAAATATTTGTTGTTTACAATTGACTTTGACAGTCTTTTTTACAAACGCAGTGCCTCCTCAATAATTTAACAAACATTTAATAGGGCGTTGAGAAAACTGAAATTTAACTTAACATGTCGACAAATTTGTCTGTCAGTTGCGTAATCCTCACATTTACAGGCAGTCGAGAAAATTGCCGATAATATTGATAGTTGAATAAAAATACTCCATTAAATATTAAAAATTTGCAAAACATAATTTTGTTGAGGTGGAAATGCTTTTTCAGCATTTGACAAATTGTATCTCTGACAACTAACACAGTTTATGCCGAATACGTCAAAGTGGAACTGCTTTGTTTTCTTGTCTCATGATTCCAAGCATAATGTAAATAAATAGAGGTAGGTAGTTCCATTTCTGCTACGCCATTGCATTTATTTGAAATTCTATTTGGCTTTTTTTCCATTTTTGGTATATTTCTTGACTTTAAAAACATGTACGTTTAGAAACATAATAATATATAAGCCGCTAGCAGAATTTTTTAGACATAAAGATTAACCTAAATTTGTATTCACCAAAAAAAAATTGTAAACACAATTTTTTGAGGAAATTTGTACGAAAAATTAAGCAATCGAAACTTATTACCTTCGTAGTACAAATAATACTGGCAAATAGAGCTGCCGAAAAAGTGAGGTTATGTTCTTGACATCACCTTTATTATTGCATTATGATAGCTTGTAGGTACGTTTATTATGTGTAAATATGTATGTAAAGTTATGCAATTAATAACGTTTATTATTCAATTCAAAGTTGAGTATTCAAAAATAAGTACAATTAAAGTTATGGTTTAAAGTGGATTACAATTAAAGTAGGTTGGTACAGCGAATAATTATAGTAACGACGGCTGCTTTGGTCGACGGCTGACTACGACTCACTTGTCCGCTCGCTATTAGATTTTCTCCGAGCTAATTTACTCAGGCTGTGCGCTCTTTATTCGCCTTGAGTGTTTTACGTTTGCGCTGCCATATGTGTTGGTATATGCGTGCTGTCACAGTGCCTCCTCACCCGACTTACATGTATCGTCCCTAAGGACAAAAAAGGCACACACGTGTTTTGTCGGTGAGCAAAAAGTACGTAATTTTCTTTTTTTACAGAAAAATTTGCATTACGCAGAGGGACAAAATTTGAATATTTGTCTGTTTTTCTCTTGTAGCGATTAAGACACTCCCTAAAGGTTTTGGGCACTTTTATCGATATTGGTGGTCCTTTGGAAAAGTTTGAGATGCCACGCCTCTAATTACGAAAAATTAAAATTAGCTATATCCTCGCGACTATTTGAAACAGGTGCCCAATATTTACATAATACAAGGTGCGATATAGTTTCGAAAAAAATTTAGGCCGAACTTGTCTTCCAAATATGCGTCGTGCTCCTTTTTAATTTTTGCTATAAATTGGCGGACGGAACCCACCGTTTTGCGCCGACTCCGAAGCTGAGAAGCTTTTCATGGCAGAAATACACTCGGAGCGTTAGCCAAATCATTGCTAAGTGAACGCACGCAGACAAATTTTGTTCTAATTGAAAACAAACTTGGTTCTAAATTTTTGATGTTGTTTTGCCCGGGAGTTGAACCCAATATATTATGTGTGGTAGGTGGAGGTTTCGCTCTATTGGATGTTATAGAAAGCATCCGGTTGGAAATTTATGGTAATAATCTAGCTTTTGTAACCCTACTCGAACATTCCAGGGAATTTCACTCAGTAGATCATGAGCTTTTATGTTGCAAGCTAAAAAATTTGTTTGAATTCTCTAGTCATGCCGTTGCCTTAGTTAGGTCTTACCTTGTTGACAGACTTTCCGTCCTAATAAAGACTGTGGGATCTACGTTTAAACTGCAACTGGAACACTGACCATACCAATTTTGTATCTGTACTTTTCAACAGATTGTGACGAATATTAGCATCACTAAGCTGCTACTAAATAAATGCACAACAACAATAAAGCAGACACTCATATGTGGAAGGCGACGAAGAGATATCTCACACACACAAATATGTAGTCATCAGCCGAAGTAGTTACTCACACATACACACGCATATGGCTATGGGAGAGGCGTGGACTAGATATATTTGCATGTATATAGCTGGTAACTAACCAAGCATGAGATACAACTGTTGCCGAAATTACTAGTCCTTAGGAGATATGGTGAACGAGGAAACCGAGAGTATAAAAGCAACGCAAGCTGAGTAATAACTAATCAGTTTGATTTAAACACGCTTTAAGTTGTGAAGTGAAGTATAATTGCACTACTCCCAAAGTAGTCTACTAAAGACCATTTCGCAATACTGAATATTGGAGTTATTTATTCAACGGTTCAGCGATTCGACCGTTAGTAGAAGATTTCAAATAAGCGGAATTTCCCAAAATTCGTTACAATTGGTGTCAGAAGAGGAATTGTTGAATAAATTCCAGAGTAGTGGAGGCCAACAAGGACTTGGCAAAGTTCAGTGAATTAAAGATCCAGCAACTGAAAAAGGAGTTGGAGAACCGTGGGTTGACTACAATCGGTAATAAAACCGAACTTCAAGCACGTATACGAGAGGTTATGGAGGCGAAAGGAATTAATGTGGACGAGTATGTATTTCATCCTGATGGGGACGAGGCATTGACAAAATTGGAAGAAAAGACGGGAGTTCGAATCAAGTCGCAAGCGGCGAGACTAATGCGATATTGGCTTTGTTATCACAGATATCGAAAAAAATGGAGACCCAGGAAACACGTATAACAGAAATGTCGTCACAAATATCAACCAACATGTCATCTCAACTGTAGGAACAGAAGACATATACGACATCACAAGTGACATCCCACTGGAATCGCAGGAGAACCGTATAGCATCCAAGATTGAAGCACAAGAGGCACGAATATACAGCAGTTGAAACTAAATCGTTCAGCAGTTTCAGCGAGTAATCCAAAGGTAAAAACACCATCCTTTGACGACTCTGTTCCTTTCCAGGTATTTAAGCTTCAATTTGTGAAGACGTCAGAAGTGGACAACTGGAATGCGGAAGATAAAGTTGCTGCACTGGTTGTGGCATTGAAAGGGCTTGCAGCTGAAATCTTACAGACTATTCCAGAGTACGAACGGAACAGTTATGAAGCATTGACGGGCGCTGTAGAGAGGCGATACCGAACCGAGGATAGGAGACAGATATACCAAATGGAGTTACAGAACCGCTTCCAGAGGGCTGGTGAAACATTGCAAAAGTTTGCGTCGGATGTTGAAAGGCTGGCACATTTAGCGAATGCGGGCGCACCCGTGGAATACACCGAAAGGGTAAAAATTCAGAGCTTTATTAATGGAATACAGGATGTCTAAACGCAGCGAGCGACATATGCAAACCCAAAACCTACATTCGCAGAAACGGATCACATGCTCTGATTCAGGAAACAGCATCGCTTCTGTGTAAGCCAGCACAAAGCACGCCGTGTGGAAGTAGAAGGGCAGGCTGGGTGAACACAATACTGGAGGCACTGAAGGGATCGCAAAAGCGGAGTGAAAGAGTTATCAAATGCTTCAAATGCGGGAAGTCAGGTCACATTGCAAGTCATTGCGGTATTGACCCTAGTGGTTCCAACAGCATGGGTGGTCTTAAGTACAATGCTGAAGGAGATGAGCAAGAGCGAGTCAGATTTAAGGATCGAGAACTTGCTCCAGCTATTGAATGTCCTGTGATATCTGTATCACAAATCGGAAGAAAATCGAGCAGTCTTACCGTCAGAGGAAATATGGATGGCAAGGAGCGTGTACTGACTGTAGATACGGACGCATTTCATTCCTTAATCCGATCTGATTTGGTCAAGAGGGGAGTAAAGCCATTACCTGGAGCAAGATTGCGTACGGTCACTGGCGAGTATAACCAAGTCCAGGGAGAAGTGGTAAGTGAAGTCTTAATTGGGAAGGTCAAGGTTCTACACAAATTCATTGTGGCAGAGATCTTTGATGAAGTCATATTCGGAGTGGATTTCTTAGTTGACCATGGCATCAGGATCGATATGCAGAGAAGGGTTATGCGCTATAAGAACAAGGATGTGCCACATAACTTCAGTTTGGAGAAAGGGTTTAGCAGTAAGCGAGTGCGAGAGTGGAAGAGATTCGATAAAGACCACAAAAGTCAAAGGCAGTAGATCGGGCAAAGGTTGATGGAACGAATGGGCCAAACAAATCAAAATTAAAGGTACCTGCGAGGAAAACACTGGCATTAACAAACCCTAATGGACGCACTAAAACCAACGAAAGAATTTACCCCAAAGAATGCAAGGGTGGTTTCAAGCCAAGGCGCACTACTGTTGTGAAACGTACGTAACGTGAACGATACTGATTATGCAAAGCCAATCGGTCAAGCTCAACCTCTTCAAAGTAGTCCAGTGGCCAAGCAACAGAGTGCGAGGCAACGAACCAGGTTAATGAGTAGTAAGATGAAACACAGGTACGACGAGAACAACAATTCGGAAGGTTTCTTGGTATCGGTCACGAAGCCCCGCGCTACCCGCTCCGTGATCGAAGTGTGAGTGATATCTGCTGGCTCTTCTGAACCATCTCCCGATGGGAAATGTGTGTCAAAAAGCACCTCAAGGGATTCCTCACTATTACGTGACCATTCCAATCCTCTTTTTTTTATTAGTCCCTGGACTATGTTTCCCCTTGCTAGGACTTTTTTCAACCGTGCTGTTTCGCTGGAGCACTCTATGTCCGTACAGAAACTTTTCCATGAGATTCTCTTCGCCCTGGAAACTTCTCGCTTGTAGATCCTCAGTAGATCCCTGTACTCGTCCCGACACGCTCCGCTTTCCGCGGTCTTTGCGAGCTTAAACATTTCTTTTACCTGTCTTCTTAGAAGACTCAGCTCATTGCGCCACCATGGCGGCTTTGCTTTTCCTCTGAATCTTCTTGGAGGGAAAGCTTTGGTATACGTAGTCATAAGCGTCCTTGTTAGGATTTCATTCCATTCCTCCAGTTCCTCCACATTGACAATCTCTTTTGGTTGTCCCAGTGCCTCTCTGGAATTTAATCCAGTTCGTTGGCCTAGGGTTTCTGAAGGTTCCTACCTTCTCTACCCTCTTTAGGGGGATGCTGAAGCTGATATACGCATGGTCGGAGAAGGATGGTCTATCAAGAACCATCCAATCATACCTTGATATATCACGCTCGGAGCTCAATGTAATATCCAGAACATTGCTGGATGTTGGACCAATGTATGTAGGGAAATTTCCCCTATTGGCTATCTGCAAATTGGTTTGCAGGATGTAACAAAATAGAGATTCGCCTCTCTCATTCGTATCTGCTCCTCCCCACGCATTGTGGTGCGCATTTGCATATGCGCCTATGACCAACCGCCCTTTGCGCCCTTACTCCTGTACTAGCCTTTTGCACCCCATCGGTGGAACCTCCGCAGCATGGGCCATGTAGCAGGACGCCAGGATAAATGCCTGCTTATTCTCAGTAGTGTAATTAGGCAGTATATATGAATGCAGCTGTTTCCTTACCATTACTATAGCTCGCACCCGTCATTCCGTTTGCGCGTAGTAAACGCCAAACCCACGCGCGCTAAGTCCAAAAACCTTTCCTCTCGATGAGAGCCACGCCTCCTGGATCAGCGCCACGTCAAACGAACCCTCCTCAAGGGTTAGGAGGAGTTCCCTCGACGCCACTTTACTGTGTTGGAGGTTTATCTGTAGACTCGCAGCACCATTGGGCTGTTTGTCCCCCTTCCAGCACCTTCGTCTTGACGTCGTCGTCCTCCCCTTGCCCTTTTGGTTTAGAGTATTCGAGGCCCCCTTTAGCCTCTCGTCACTGTTGTGCCGGGTGTTCCTCTGTGCGAGTCACAGCACCATTTGGCGGTTGGTCCTCTTCTAACACCTTCGTGGTGACGTCGGCTACCTCCACCTGTTTAAAAAGTTATTTAAATTGGAAATTTGCACGAAAATGCCTTTTTAAAAGCTTTGTGAACCTTTTGAATATTTTTTATTAAATGCAGAAAATTTATTATGGTCAAAAATTCGTTACTTGTGGTGAAAAAAGTCCCGCTAGGTTAAATTTTCGCTGAGAAGCTTTTGATGTCAGAAATACACCCTTAGTACAGATTTTATCGGATATTCGACATGATAACCGAATGCGGCAATGATTTTTTGCCTATAATCCAGAATTCCGTTATCCGACCAAATCTTTATCCAGCACAACCTTAATTTAAATATAATAAATTTTAATTAATTCCGATATAAAAAGTGGATCGACTTTTATCTTAAGAACATATGGATACATATACGTAATTATTATTTTAGGCTCATAGTGGCGCTTCAATTCAAAAATTTCGTTCGCAATGGCAATATTGGCTCACAGATACTGAAAGAAAAATTTCTGCAAATATACTTGCTATCGAACCAAGCCTAGAAGAGCTTATACAGGTCGGAGAAGTTATCATTGACATATGAACAATCGTATATTTATTCAATTTGTTTGTATAGCTAGTAACGGGCGATACTCAAATTTGGAACAATCAAATTCAAGGGACCGAATATTGGTATGAATTTTTTCCGGGTTATTTATTTTTTACAAATCCAGCCTGCAAACATTTCGAATTGGGAAATGTAGCCAATACATGGTTATCGCGTTGGGCTCGTATCAAAGGATATAGTAGTAATGAACTCCCAATGCGACATTTAGATCGAATTATACTCGGCTTAATGGAGAATGATATGCATCAGGTAATACATGCAATACAGCTTATGGTAGATAATCAGTGGTTTGTTACACATCTTACGGATTTACTTTATAATTGTGGACAATTACAAATCGTTGGCGAAGGTCAAGTAAAGTAAGTGTCAAATTTGTTTGCTTATAAGTTTGGTAGACGTCCGTTTCATATTAATTCTTTCATTCTAGCGAATGTATAAAGTTACGTGATTCCTTGCTTTATGATTTCGGAAGCTCATTAATGACTCGCAATTCTTTATGGCAATTAGGCATGGACTATTTGGACCACTGTGGTGAAGAAGGTATGTAAATACATGATAAAAACACCTACCAGATATAATCGTTTCTGACATTCTTGACGTTTTTCCGCAATGAAAAAATTTAAAATTTCTCAACTGCACACATAAATAAATTAAGTGGCACATCCATGTTCTTATATCGCATCGTCTTGCTTTGCATATCGATCTTGATGCCTTGGTCGATTAAGAAGTCCACTCCAATTATGATTTCATCAACAATCTCTGCCACTATTAAATTGTGTAGTACCGTGACGTTCCCAATTGCTACTTCACATGCTACTTCTCCAATTACCTGGGTGTCATCTCCCGTGGCTGTACGTAATCTTGCTCCAAGCAATGGTCTTATCTTCTTGTTGACTAAATCTGATCGTATGATGGAATGGGATGCACCCGTATATACAGTCAGTAAACGTTCCTTTCCATCCACATGTCCTCCGACTGTAAGATTGCTTGACCTTCTTCCAATTTGCGAAATAGAGATTATGGGGCATTCAATTGAGGGAGCCAGCTGTCGCCCCTTGCAGCTGACTCTCTTTAGTTTAACGATTGAGTGGACTTGGAGATTTGCTCATCTCCGTCAGCTCTGCGTTTACGGCCACCCACATTGTTGGAGCTATTGACCCCGGTGCTGCAATGTCGTGCAATATGACCTGGGTTGCCGCACTTGAAACATTTAATAACTCCGGCATTTTTCTGTTGTGATCCCTTCAGTGCTCCCAATCTGGCCTTTCAACTTCCACACGAAGGGCTTTGTACGCTGGCTTACTCAAAAGTGAGGCAGTTTCCTGAGTCAGTGCATGGGATACCGTTTCAGCGAATGTTTGCTTTGGGTTCGCGTATGTGGCTAGCTTCGTTTCGACGTCCCGTATGCCGTTTATAAAGCTCTGAACCTTTACCCTTTCAGTGTATTCCGCGGGTGCGTCCGCATTTGCAAGATGAGCCAATCTTTCAACATCCGAAGCAAACTCCTGCAATGTCTCATTTGCTTTTTGGTAACGGTTTTGCAACTCAATTTGGTATATCTGTTTTCTGTGTTCGCTTCCGTATCGTTGTTCTACAGCAGCCATCAATGCTTCATAACTGTTACGTTCGTACTCTGGGATGGTCTGCAATATCTCAGCAGCTGGTCCTTTTAAAGCCACGAACAATGCAGCAACTTTATCTTAAGCATTCCAGTTGTTCACTGCTGCAGTCTTCTCAAACTGTAGCTTAAAGACCTGGAAAGGAACAGAACCGTGAAAGGATGGTGTTTTTACCTTTGGATTGCTTGCTGAAACAGCTGGGCGATTTAATTGCAACTCCTGTATACGACCTCTCAAAGCATCCACCTCTGCCTCGAATTTTTCTTCAAACTGCATTATTTTTTCGTCCATGCGTGCTTCGAGTTTTGATGATATACGCGTCTCTTGTGCTTCTAGTTGTACTGTTATGCGTGTCTCTTGTTCTTTCAGTTGAGTTGCCATATATGTCTTTTGTTCTTCCAGCTGTGATGAAATTTGTGTTTCCTGTGCTTCAATCTTCGCTGTTACACGGTTCTCCTGCGATTGTAGTTGTTTTTCCATCTTGGATGTTATGCGTGTCTCTTGCGATGCCAGTTGAAATGACATTTGTGACGACATTTCTGAAATCCGTACCTCCTGTGCTTACATCTTGGATGTTAAACGTGTCTCCTGGGATTCCAGCTGAGATGCCACTGTCGATGTTTGAGCAGTTATTGCAGCCAATATCATGTTCAAGTCTGTGCTCGTAACTGTTTGCGATGTTTCATTTTTCTCTTCAATTTTTGTTGTTGTCTCGTCGACATCAAGATGAAAGACATACTCTCCCACGTTAATTCCTTCTGCTTCCATTGCCTGTCGTAGTCGTGCCTGAAGTTCGAGTTTAATGCCGGTTGTATTCAATCCACGGCTCTCCAACTCCTTCTTCAGTTGCTGGATCTTCAATTCACTGAACTTTGCCATGTCCTTGTTGTCCTCTGGAATTTATTCAACAATTCCTCTTCTGACATAAATTGTAACGAATTTACTGCAATTCCTTTTATTTGCAATCTTCTGCTAACGTTCGAATCACTAAACTGTTGAATAAATAACTCCACTATTCAATAATGCAAAAAGGCCTTTATTAAAGTTCTTCACAATAACACTACTATTGCTCGCCATATAGCGTCTTAATCAAAACTGATTCTCGCGCCTCCACTGTTGCTGCCTTTTATACTCTATGATTTCTCGTTCGCATCTTCTAGGCGCTTCCATTTCCAGAATCTACTAGTTGGTTATCTGCTATAAATTTCTCAGCTATAACTACAGATGCACAATTTTTATAGCTTCTCTCAAAGCTTATGCGCGTGTGTTTGTGAGTAACACTTGCACAATTATTGCATACTTTCAGGAGTATCTCAGATATATGCATGTTGTTGTGCGTTGCTTCTCCGCTGCGTGTACGTACATATGTGTAGACATAATGATTAATTTGGTTATGTGCATACAAGTCACTGCTTAGCGTCGGCTTAGAGATGACAGTACCCCTTAGTGTTGATAACATTCATAACAGTATGCCATTTCGGTATATACTATATATATAATATACTAATTATCTCACTCCCATGAAAGGATCAAGTGACGACCCATGTGTCATTCCTTGATACTTCCAATTTTGTCGGCAGTCGGAAACGAGAGAGAAACTGTACTGCTTTCAGGGCCGTACCGGAGGTCGTGGGGGCCTTGCGCGAAATTCACAGGAGGCCCTTTTTCTAAAAAAAAGGTTATACGACACAAAAGGTTTTACTTGTAGAACGGCACATTCGAAAATTCGAAACATGGATTTTCGCTCATCCACAGTTAAAAATCCTCGGCGAAGCCGATAATTTTTAGTGGATGGTCTACATCGACGTTTAGTATATGTAGAATACGGTATTTTACTCAATTTCTATCCTAGACGTCCATCCCGATATCTGCTTTTGGATTAGAATTTGAATAAATAAAAAATAAAAATTTTCCCATAATTTAGTGTATATATTTTTCGGTGAAACTTTTGCGAGTTGGTGGTTGGCGGCCCCCAGGAGCTGGGGCCCTGGTGCACCGCACCGCTTGCACCAGTCTCGGCACGGTCCTGCCTCCTTTATTTGTCGGGAGAAAAAGTAAATGGTTAAGTACGTAAGTAAGTACATTGTTACAAAGAATAAGCAAAATTTAAATAAACTTTGTTCGTTTCAATTTAATCGATTAAATCGATTTTTTTCTAGAATCGAATCGAAAATATGGATTCTTAAAAAAATCGAATCGAATCCAGCTCTACTAGATGGGTATCCTAAGCATTATCTAAGCGAGAATAAGCGTTTTTACGCGAAAAAGTAAACATATACGCGTGTAAAAAAAGGCTATTGTAAGCCTTAACAAGTAGCGCAACTAACAGCTGATCGCTCATAATTAGCACACACACACAAAAATCACTAATGGCCATATTACGAAAATCTTTAAAGAATTCAAGCTACATGGGTGAAACATTCTGCACGGAAGTCAATACCAACATTGTGGAAAGTTTGGGCTTGTGATTTGTTGATTGTGACTGCAAAGGAAACCTTCACAGGAAATTGTAACCGTTTATATTGGAAAGGCATAACCGTTGGAATCATAGGTATGCGGTGTATGAACGATATCTCTCCGGCCGCAGGACCCGTGAGGATCATTGCCTCGAGGATATTATTATGCATTCCTTTTATTTGTTATCTCTTTCCATAGCATAGAAATGGAATATCGTTTTTTAACTTCAAATTATGGGGCGGTATGACGGAAGGATTAAGCGAATTTAAAAATTCAATTGGATAGTGTACGGCATCTTCATTATTAAGAACAGTGTCATTTGACTCTTTAACTTCGCCAGGAACTCTATCTAGAACTATGTTATTTATTTCGTCCACAGTCTTATTCCTTGGTGAAATGATAGCCCGTTCGCATAGCCAAGTATATGGCTTGCTGGATAGCTCTTCAATATTTGCGTAAACTTGTGATATTAATGCGCTCACGTATGTACCACATTCCCAAGCTTTGAATCTACTATAAGGTAGCCGTTCTCAGTAAAAATTTTACCATCTACAATATCTAATAAATCCTGGGGAAATTTACATATAGTTCCGTTAAGATGCGCTCTCATATTTGTTTGAAGACACAATTTTTCGAGGTGAATCCATAATAACGATGATTTGAAGCACGATTTGACAATATCAGTTCGAGTTCCTTTCGCCACTACTGTCAAAGTCTGACGAAAATCCCTTACAAAAGGGATTGTTATCCCACCAAAGGGTTTGTCGTTTGATCTTATGTCTTTTAATGTACGATCTACTGCTTCAATATGTACTCGGTTAGTCATTGTACACACATCCCACATTATAAGAATTGCCTCTTGTATAATTTTAGCCAGTGACCCGTTCTTTCGAATGGAACAAAACCTGTCTTCCTGGAGGAACACGTTTAAGGGCAATTTAAAAGTGGAATGGGCTGTTCAACCAACAGGTAAAAGAGTCGCTGCAATTCACGATGATCCTACAGCCAGCGCCACGTGACCTTTACGTCTGGCATATGTAAGAAGAAGATTAAGGGCTTAATTCTGTATTGCGAACGATAGCTCAAACGAAGGATTCGCCTCCAAACGATTTCGTCTAGCAAAGGTATTCTCTATCATTTTGGTTCGGCCTTTACGTTTCCTACTTTATGTTAAACAGGAAGGCGAAAGCAAGTGTCAAGTGATATGTTGCCACCGTTTAACATAATGCGAATACACTGTCCCTTTCGTATTAGAGAATGAGGCCCTAAGTAAAAATGTTTTTCCACAACCACCAGGAGCATCTAAGAAAAATGCCTAACCTCTTTTGTTTTCAATGCTGTCAACGACTTTATCATATGTCAGCTGATGATCCTAAACCATTTTTGATATATTAGCTTGAAGGTAGTCATTTAAATAATTTAAATCACATGGGCGCCTCAGGACTGTCTCAAAAGAGCATTCCGGTCATTGAATATCACGACTTGGGGAAGGGCCCAAAACTGGATAAATCTTTTTCGCAAAGGCCTATTACTTTGTCCTCGATGTCAATCAAACCTCAATCCGTATCATAATAGTCGAGACATTTTTTCAAACCTTGATTTATTAAATCTTCAGAAATATGTAGATCGGGATTGTTACGCCTTCTGCGTTTATTGAAAAGGAAGTCTTCACAGAAGTCATCCTTGAACGTGCTCCATAATAACTCAGCATTTGACGGCTGACAAAAAACTATTAAAATGAAAAATAACTCTCTTAGCCTTGACGGTGAATGCAAAAGAACTGCCTCAGCTATGGCATTTTTCCAATGGTCGTCGTTTTCCAAAAGTTGTAGTTGTCTGCAAGCGCCACGGAAACTTGGGATGTAGTTTTCCCAACTTTTTACATTTACAGCCTTCAAGCTTTTAAAAGAGGTAGGACCTGGAATATTGTGAAGCAATAAACGTATATAAAAATGTTCCGTTTGATTGAGGTGTACATTATAAACTCTACCAAGCGCCGAATCCTTTTTAATCCCTGGGTTACCTTCAATAGATATTCCGCGCTTCCTTCTGGAAAATTTATTATTGCTCCACGTATAATAAGACGGCACTTCATGACAAAGAAGTGTTTTCGCAAAAGAATCGGTAGTGCATAGTTCAAAAAATGCCATCAACGTAGTTTTACGGGGGTTTTCCAGAACTCGGTGTACATTATCTTCCGAGAAGTACACTCGTTGCCCAATCTCTAAATGCACTGCTAAGTGTACAACATGGAAACATCAAAAAAAACGTAAGTGGTTTGTTGGGCTTACGCCAAACCATCGACCTTCCGTCTAACCCAAATATATTGAACATGGACTCGCCAGAAAATATTACAGTGTTCCAAAATGTCGAATCCTTCAAAAGGGGTTTTTTGGCGAATTTCAACCGCCAACCTTATTTTTTGAATTAATTAACGGCTTTTTTAGTGAAACTCGACCATGGAAATCATGTGATCGTATGATACTGCGGATTGCTGATGCACTATATTCCTTCCCAAGAAAGTTTTTCATTTGAGTAGCCAATTTTTGTGCCAAAAATTTGGGATTTT
This sequence comes from Eurosta solidaginis, assembly GCA_029619165.1. Classification (NCBI taxonomy): domain Eukaryota; kingdom Metazoa; phylum Arthropoda; class Insecta; order Diptera; family Tephritidae; genus Eurosta; species Eurosta solidaginis. Next base: position 12,103 of record JARSSU010000403.1, on the reverse strand, counting down.
CACTAATTTTTCTAACGAGTCGTCAGTTTGTGTAAATATTTTAATGGGCGCTTTTCTACACTTGGTTTTTACACGATTTTCTTTTAAAAACCGTTAGATTATTTATTTATTAATCTACAAATTTAACAATTAATCAGACTAAGTATAGTACGGATTACAGATAAATTACAGAAGCATACAAATTGAACAAAATTATATTATAAAATATGTATATACATTATTAAATCAGTTGTCGGGATGGACTGTGATGCCGAGCAACGGGAATTGATTATTAGTGCTGTCGGAATTGACGTGATTTCGAGCAGCTGATGTATATCTGACACATAACCAGTAGGGCTGCTATGTGTGGGAGGTTGGAAAGGACGTGATTCCAAGCCACCCGCCCAAGGTTACTGGATCTGGTTATAAGACGTGATTTTGAGCAGCTGATGTATATTTGACACACAACAAGTAGGGCTGCGATGTGTCCAACCCGCCCAAAGTTACTGGAGCTCGTGATAAGAGTGGGAGGTTGGAAAGGACGTTATTCCAAGCCACCCACCCAAATCATTGCGTATTTAATGTAGTCAGCAGATATTTTTTTATTACGTAGAGTGTGTCACACGTATCAATGTTTTTGCAGTGCTTATTGAAGTCAGTACACAGACAACGAAGAGGTTCGTGCATTTCAAAATTCGATCTGCATGTGCTTATATAATGCGGTTGAAAATGTCTAGATGGTCGAAAGGGAACATTAAATAAAAATTCACCGAGCAGAAAAGGGCTATTTACCATCCCTCTAATAAGTGTTACTACAAAAAACACACCTACCATCTCCCTGCGACTCCGTAACGTAGGGAGCTGAATAAGTTTTAAACGGCAGGAGTAGGGAGGGAGAATCCTTGAGGGGTCCCATCGTAAGTCGCCTTAGCGCAAAAATCAGGAATTGCTTTTGAACCGACTCAATTTTTCGCAGTGCGTCTGGTAACGAGGGTTCCAGATTATCGAAGCGTATTCTAATATTGGCCGCACCAAAGATATAAAGAGAGTTTTAGTAATATATGGATCATCGAATTCTTTAGACCATCGTTTGACGAACGCCAAAGTCCCATTTGGCCCTGTTCACGCAACCTTCTATGTGCAATTAAAGTCGAGTTTAGGGTCCATCGTAACCCCAAGGTCTACAAAACTATGAATTGGTTAATTGTGTAATCGTCAATCATATACTCGTAGGATTGGTATGATTTCCTTGTAAAGCTCATGAACTTGCACTTCGGCAGTTTTAGTGACATAACATTTACACTACACCATTCGACTAGGCTATTCAGATCCGATTGTAGATTTGATCTATCCACAGGTGAGCGGATAGGCATAAGAAGTTTGACATCATCAGCGTACATTAGCGGCTTGCAGTACTTCAAAACATTTGGAAGGTCGTTAATGAACAGCAGAAACAGCATTGGGCCAAGGTGGCTGCCTTGAGGAACACCAGAAGTAACATTTATAGCTTCTGACCTACAGTTATTAAATATAACTGTTTATCTTTTATCCATCAAGTGTGAAGATATCCAAGATAGAAACAAAGGCAGGAAGCCAATACGATCGAGTTTGAACAGAAGAAGTGAATGGGAAACTTTATCAAAAGCTTTCCTAAAATCAGTATAAATTACATCAATTTCTCCATTAACCTTAAATCCGTTCATCACTTGAGTTGTGCACTCAAGCAAGTTAGTCACGGTAGATTTACCCGAGCAAAAACCATGTTGAGACAAGTCAATGATTGAGGATACCCTAGGATCTAGTTGCTTTGTGACGATCGAATCAAACAGTTTGGGTATAGCACTAAGCTTTGCTATTCCTCGATAATTTAAAACGCATGATCTATTCCGATTTTTGTAAAGTGTTATTATAAAAGACTCTTTCCACTTTCTGGGAAATATCCCTTGCTTTAGGGATGCGTTAAAAAGACATGTAAGAGGTTTATACAGGAATTCAGCACATGTTTTTAGCACAAGAGATGGAATTTCATCAGGTCCGCTAGAATAGGAAATTTTTAGGCCTTCCAGATGTCTTAGTACGTCTTCCGTATGAATATGTGGAACAAATGCTGAATTAAGCGAGGACAGTTTGAATGGATAGTTCAATGGCGGGGAGTCATAGGCAGTGGAGTAATTAGACTTAAAGAAGGTGGCAAACATATTGGCAATTTCATTGTCATCATTAGAACTTGGGTCTTTAAACTCAACACTTAACGCATAACATCTTCTCTGTAGCCTATTGTACCTGTGGCGCAGAATAGAGTATGCTGCATAGTCACTACTTGATCCGGATAGCTTGAATCTCTTAAAAGAACGCGTTTTTCGATTTTTAAGATATTTGAGTTCTTTAGAGACCCAAGCAGAAGTTGGAATTGCTGAAGAGGAGTTAGATATAGGTACGCATTTGTGAAATATCGCATACAAAGCATTGTTAAAGTGTGTACAACTCCATTCGACATCTCCATCGTAGGCGGGCCACGAAATTTTGGAAACCTCCTCAATAAGCACAGACATATTAGCCTTTCTGAAAAGAAACCGGCCAGAAGACACATTCCTAATAGTTCTACGCTCCGGTGCATGGAGATAATCCAAGCATAAAGCCAAAGCCGGATGGTATACATCTTCGGGCAGAACTATTGGATCGCATCGACTCACTGAACAATTCGACGAGTCATCTGAAAAAATTAAGCCTAAGCATTTACCAAAGTCATTATAAATCCTATTCAGTTGATAGAGGCCAATATCTGTAAAGGCATTTAGAAATTCGTAGAATATATCGCGAGATGATGTGGGAACTAACAAACCATCAATAATATTCCAAGACACGCAAGGCAAATTAAAATCACCAGCTACGATGACAGAATCAACAGACCTAGCCAAAGAGAATACCAACCTCACCAGGGAAACATGCTCTATATATATAGAAATATCTGACTGGGGCGGGATATATAATGCTACAAAATATTTGTAAATAGAAGAGAGTTTTACTCTCACGCAAAGGAACTCAACATCGTTAGAGTCTACGAAATACATTTCCTCCGCAGAGAACCTGGTATGCACGACAATCAACACGCCACCGCCCACTCTGTTTAGACGATCTTTCCTAAAGATTTCATAAGAATCCGATAAAATTTCAGAATTAAACACCGATGGTTTCAGCCATGTTTCGGTAAGAGAACTTCGTAACTGAAGTCATAACTTTGTACGAAAAGGTCCACTAATTTAGTATTAAGACCCCTAACATTCTGATAATAAATACAGAGAGTGGTATTGGCTGACAAATTTAGAGGCAATTGCTCGTTAAGACAATTGTTTAGGGAATTAGTTAAGTCTACGACACTACAGGATTTTCTCCGGGCTTCGGAAAAAACGGAGGGGTTTAATAGTTACGTTGGTAGGCCACAGCGCAGCGTTAAACAGTTTGCTGTAGTCAGATGCAAACACACGAATTTTGAATGAAACTCTCACCAGAGAGTTTACATCGACGACTCTCTTAGTTAACTTGAAACAAGCTAATTTTGAGAAAGCAATGCCAAAGTGAAAAGAAATATATTTAGCAGTACTCTCTTCAGTAACTGACGGCCTAAATTATGAGACATGGATCCACTTATATTTCACAAACACATCCAAATCAGCATTGTCACTAATGCCACTAACAAAAGCACGCGAATTACGATTTAACTCTTTTCCTGCATTCCTTACATGTTTGTGTAGCGATGTATTATTCGACGGCTCAGCTGCGTTGTTAGCGGCGCTAGCAGCGACATGAGCAAAAGAATGGGAAGTAGCAGAGCACGATGTCGTAGTATTAATTGTCGTAATGTTAGCAACAACTGTGGAATTCCCTGCAAAAATCGCGAGTACTCCATGCATGCATGAATCTGATTTATTAGCTGATTTTGCAATATTATTGTTTTTTTCAGTGGGTGTAGATGTAGAATTAGACGCCTTTGGGTTTTTATACTCAGTTGAGCAGAGCTCACAGAGTATATTAACTTTGATTGGATAACCGTTGGTTGTACAGGTATAAAGGAATCGAGATAGATATAGACTTTCATATATCAAAATCATCAGGATCGAAAAAAACTTGATTGAGCCATGTCCGTCCGTCCGTTAACACGATAACTTGAGTAAATTTTGAGGTATATTGATGAAATTTGGTATGTAGGTTCCTGAGCACTCATCTCAGGTCGCTATTTAAAATGAACAATATCGGACTATAACCACGCCCACTTTTTCGATATCGAAAATTTCGAAAAACCGAAAAAGTGCTATAATTCATTACCAAAGACGGATAAAGCGATGAAACTTGGTAGGTGAGTTGAACTGATGACACTGAATAGAAAATTAGTAAAATTTTGGACAACGGGCGTGGCACCGCCCACTTTTAAAAGAAGATAATTTAAAATGTTTGCAAGCTGTAATTTGGCAGTCGTTGAAGATATCTTGATGAAATTTGGCAGGAACGTTACTTCTATTACTATATGTATGCTTAATAAAAATTAGCAAAATCGGAGAACGACCACGCCCACTTATTTTTAAGTCAAATTTTAACAAAAAATTTAATATCTTTACAGTATATAAGTAAATTATGTCAACATTCAACTCCAATAATGATATGGTGCAACAAAATGCAAAAATAAAAGAAAATTTCAAAATGGGCGTGGCTCCGCCCTTTTTCATTTAATTTGTCTAGGACACTTTTAATGCCATAAGTCGAACAAAAATTTACCAATCCTTGCGAAATTTGGTAGGGGCTTAGATTCTGGGACAATAACTTATTTCTGTGAAAAAGGGCGAAATCGGCTGAAGCCACGCCCAGTTTTTATACACAGTCGACCGTCTGTCCTTCTGCTCGGCCGTTAACACGATAACATGAGCAAAAATCGATATATCTTTACTAAACTCAGTTCACGTACTTATCTGAACTCACTTTGTATTGGTATAAAAAATGGCCGAAATCGGACTATGACCACGCCCACTTTTTCGATATCGAAAATTACCAAAAACGAAAAAAAGCCATAATTCTATACCAAATACGAAAAAAGGGATGAAACATGGTATTTGGATTGGTTTATTGACGCAAAATATAACTTTAGAAAAAACTTTGTAAAATGGGTGTGACACCTACCATATTAAGTAGAATGAAATGAAAAAGTTTTGCAGGGCGAAATAAAAAACCCTTGAAATCTTAGCAGGAATACTGTTCGTGGTATTATATATATAAATAAATTAGGGGTATCCAACAGATGATGTTCTGGGTCACCTTGGTCCACATTTTGGTCGATATCTGGAAAACGCCTTCACATTAACAACTACAACCACTACCTTTTAAAAGCCTCATTAATACCTTTAATTTGATACCCATATCGTACAAACCCATTCTAGAGTCACCCCTGGTCCACCTTTATGGCGATATATCGAAAAGGCGTCCACCTATAGAACTAAGCCCCACTCCCTTTAAAATACTCATTAACCCTTTTCATTTGATACCCATATCGTACAAACATATTCTAGAGTCACCCCTGGTCCACCTTTATGGCGATATCTCGAAAAAGCGACCACCTATACAACTACCACCACTCCCTTTTAAAACCCTCATTAATACCTTTAATTTGATACCGATATCGTACAAAGACATTCTAGAGTCACCCGTGGTCCACCTTTATGGCGATATCTCGAAAAGGCGTCCACCTATAGAACTAAGCCCCACGCCTTTTTGAAATACTCATTAACACCTTTCGTTTGATACCCATATTGTACAAACGCATTCTAGAGTCACCCGGGGTCCACCTTTATGGCGATATCTCGAAAAGGCGTCCACCTATAGAACTAAGGCCCACTCCCTTTAAAATACTCATTAACCCCTTTCATTTGATACCCATATCGTACAAACATATTCTAGAGTCACCCCTAGTCCACCTTTATGGTGATATCTCGAAAAAGCGACCACCTATACAACTACCACCACTCCCTTTTAAAACCCTCATTAATACCTTTAATTTGATACCGATATCGTACAAACACATGCTAGAGTCACCCGTGGTCCACCTTTATGGCGATATCTCGAAAAGGCGTTAACCTATAGAACTAGGCCCCACGCCCTTTTAAAATACTCACTAACACCTTTCGTTTGATACCCATATTGTACAAACACATTCTAGAGTAACCCCTGGTCCACCTTTATGGCGATATCTCGGAAAGGCGTCCACCTATAGAACTAAGCCCCACGCCCTTTTAAAATACTCATTAACACCTTTCATTTGATACCCATATCGTACAAACATATTCTAGAGTTCCCCCTGATTCACCTTTATGACGATATCTCGAAAAAGCGACCACCTATACAACTACCACCACTCCCTTTTAAAACCCTCATTAATACCTTTAATTTGATACCGATATCGTACAAACACATGCTAGAGTCACCCGTGGTCCACCTTTATGGCGATATCTCGAAAAGGCGTTAACCTATAGAACTAAGCCCCACGCCCTTTTAAAATACTCACTAACACCTTTCGTTTGATACCCATATTGTACAAACACATTCTAGAGTCACCCCTGGTCCACCTTTATGGCGATATCTCGGAAAGGCGTCCACCTATAGAACTAAGGCCCACTCCCTTTAAAATACTCATTAACCCCTTTCATTTGATACCCATATCGTACAAACAAATTCTAGGGTCACCCCTGGTCCACGTTTATGCCGATATCCGAAAAGGCGACCACCTATACAACTACCACCACTCCTTTTTAAAACCCTCATTAATACCTTTAATTTGATACCCATATCGTACAAACACATTCTAGAGTCACCCCTGGTCCACCTTTATGGCGATATCTCGAAAAGGCGTCCACCTATAGAACTAAGACCCACGCCCTTTTAAAATACTCATTAACACCTTTCGTTTGATACCCATATTGTACAAACGCATTCTATAGTCACCCCTGGTCCACCTTTATGCCGATATCTCGAAAGGCGACCACCTATACAACTACCCCCACTCCCTTTTAAAACCCTCATTAATACCTTTAATTTGATACCCATATCGTACAAACACATTCTAGAGTCGCCCCTGGCCCACCTTAATGGCGATATCTCGAAAAGGCGTCCACCTATAGAACTAAACCCCACGCCCTTTTGAAATACTCATTAACACCTTTCGTTTGATACCCATATTGTACAAACAAATTCTAGAGTCACCCCTGGTCCACCTTTATGGCGATATCTCGAAAAGGCGTACACCTATAGAACTAAGACCCACGCCCTTTTGAAATACTCATTAACACCTTTCGTTTGATACCCATATTTTACCAGGGGTGACTCTAGAATTTGATTGTACAATATGGGTATCAAACGAAAGGTGTTAATGAGTATTTCAAAAGGGCGTGGGGTTTAGTTCTATAGGTGGACGCCTTTTCGAGATATCGCCATTAAGGTGGACCAGGGGTGACTCTAGAATGTGTTTGTACGATATGGGTATCAAATTAAAGATATTAATGAGGGTTTTAAAAGGGAGTGGTGGTAGTTGTATAGGTACAAACGCATTCTAGAGTCACCCCTGGTCCACCTTTATGCCGATATCTCGAAAAGGCGACCACCTATACAACTACCCCCACTCCCTTTTAAAACCCTCATTAATACCTTTAATTTGATACCCATATCGTACAAATACATTCTAGAGTCACCCCTGGTCCACCTTTATGGCGATATCTCGAAAAGGCGTACACCTATAGAACTAAGACCCACGCCCTTTTAAAATACTCATTAACACCTTTCGTTTGATACCCATATTGTACAGACGCATTCTAGAGTCACCCCTGGTCCACCTCTATGCCGATATCTCGAAAAGGCGACCACCTATACAACTACCACCACTCCCTTTTAAAACCCTCATTAATACCTTTAATTTGATACCCATATCGTACAAACACATTCTAGAGTCGCCCCTGGCCCACCTTAATGGCGATATCTCGAAAAGGCGTCCACCTATAGAACTAAACCCCACGCCCTTTTGAAATACTCATTAACACCTTTCGTTTGATACCCATATTGTACAAACAAATTCTAGAGTCACCCCTGGTCCACCTTTATGGCGGTATCTCGAAAAGGCGTCCACCTATAGAACTAAGGCCCACTCCCTTTTAAAATGTTCATTAACCCCTTTAATTTGATACCCATATCGTACAAACATATTCTAGAGTCACCCCTGGTCCACCTTTATGGCGATATCTCGAAAAAGCGACCACCTATACAACTACCACCACTCCCTTTTAAAACCCTCATTAATACCTTAATTTGATACCGATATCGTACAAAGACATGCTAGTCACTCGTGGTCCACCTTTATGGCGATATCTCGAAAAGCCGTCCACCTATAGAACTAAGCCCCACGCCTTTTTGAAATACTCATTAACACCTTTCGTTTGATACCCATATTGTACAAACGCATTCTAGAGTCACCCGGGGTCCACCTTTATGGCGATATCTCGAAAAGGCGTCCACCTATACAACTAAGGCACACTCCCTTTTAAAATGTTCTTTAACCCCTTTCATTTGATACCCATATCGTACAAACATATTCTAGGGTCAGCCCTGGTCCACCTTTATGCCGATATCTGGAAAAGGCGACCACTTATACAACTAACACAACTCCCTTTTAAAACCCTCATTAATACCTTTAATTTGATACCCATATCGTACAAACTCATTCTAGAGTCACCCCTGGTCCACCTTTATGGTGATATCTCGAAAAAGCGACCACCTATACAACTACCACCACTCCCTTTTAAAACCCTCATACCCATATTGTACCAGGGGTGACTCTAGAATTTGATTGTAAAATATGGGTATCAAACGAAAGGTGTTAATGAGTATTTCAAAAGGGTGTGGGGTTTAGTTCTATAGGTGGACGCCTTTTCGAGATATCGCCATTAACGTGGACCAGGGGTGACTCTAGAATGTGTTTGTACGATATGGGTATCAAATTAAAGATATTAATGAGGGTTTTAAAAGGGAGTGGTGGTAGTTGTATAGGTACAAACGCATTCTAGAGTCACCCCTGGTCCACCTTTATGCCGATATCTCGAAAAGGCGACCACCTATACAACTACCCCCACTCCCTTTTAAAACCCTCATTAATACCTTTAATTTGATACCCATATCGTACAAACACATTCTAGAGTCACCCCTGGTCCACCTTAATGGCGATATCTCGAAAAGGCGTCCACCTATAGAACTAAGACCCACGCCCTTTTAAAATACTCATTAACACCTTTCGTTTGATACCCATATTGTACAAACAAATTCTAGAGTCACCCCTGGTCCACCTTTATGGCGGTATCTCGAAAAGGCGTCCACCTATAGAACTAAGGCCCACTCCCTTTAAAATACTCATTAACCCCTTTCATTTGATACCCATATCGTACAAACAAATTCTAGGGTCACCCCTGGTCCACGTTTATGCCGATATCCCGAAAAGGCGACCACCTATACAACTACCACCACTCCTTTTTAAAACCCTCATTAATACCTTTAATTTGATACCCATATCGTACAAACACATTCTAGAGTCACCCCTGGTCCACCTTTATGGCGATATCTCGAAAAGGCGTCCACCTATAGAACTAAGACCCACGCCCTTTTTAAATACTCATTAACACCTTTCGTTTGATACCCATATTGTACAGACGCATTCTAGAGTCACCCCTGGTCCACCTCTATGCCGATATCTCGAAAAGGCGACCACCTATACAACTACCACCACTCCCTTTTAAAACCCTCATTAATACCTTTAATTTGATACCCATATCGTACAAACACATTCTAGAGTCGCCCCTGGCCCACCTTAATGGCGATATCTCGAAAAGGCGTCCACCTATAGAACTAAACCCCACGCCCTTTTGAAATACTCATTAACACCTTTCGTTTGATACCCATATTGTACAAACAAATTCTAGAGTCACCCCTGGTCCACCTTTATGGCGGTATCTCGAAAAGGCGTCCACCTATAGAACTAAGGCCCACTCCCTTTTAAAATGTTCATTAACCCCTTTCATTTGATACCCATATCGTACAAACAAATTCTAGGGTCACCCTTGGTCCACCTTTGTGGCGATATCTCGAAACGGCGTCCACCTATGGAACTAAGGATCACTCACTTTTAAAATACTCATTAACACCTTTCATTTGATACCCATATCGTGCAAACATATTCTAGGGTCACCCCTGGTCCAGCTTTATGGCGATATCTCGAAACGGCGTCCACCTATGGAACTAAGGATCACTCCCTTTTAAAATACTCATTAACACCTTTCATTTGATACCCATATCGTACAAACAAATTCTAGAGTCAACCCTGATCCACCTTTATGGCGATATCCCTGAATGGCGTCCACCTATAGAACTATGGCCCACTCCCTCATAAAATAATCTTTAATACCTTTCATTTGATACACATGTCATACAAACACATTCCAGGATTACCCTTGGTTCATTTTCCTACATGGTTATTTTCCCTTATGTTGTCACCATAGCTCTCAACTGAGTATGTAATGTTCGGTTACACCCGAACTTAACCTTCCTTACTTGTTATTATTATTTTTAGTTGGTGGTGTAGATGTAGACGTTGTGTTAGATTTATGTGAGGATATAGCAGGCGACGTTGTATGTGTAGATGATTTAGATGTAGAGGCGGTTGAGAGACACTTTTTTGTTGTAGTATTGTTAGATAGCGTATTTGACGATTGCATTTGTTTATTTGCTGCAGGTGTTAATGTTGTTGTAGATATAGATGATGGAAGCGCATTAGCAGTAGAAGTAGAAGTGGAAGACGAAGAAGATAAAGTTGAAGCAATGCCAGTGCTGGCAGAGAGAGACGATGAATTTATTTGAGTGTCAACGGTATACGGGTTAGTCGGCATACATTCAAAACGAGATTGAGAGAATTCCATAGCTTGAGGGGTAGCGGGAAATTCCATAAGATTGTTTGACAAAGGGTTATTAGTATTGTTGTTGGATATCATAGAAATGGGAGAGATAAATAATGCGCTATTTCTGGCGACATACACGCTATTTCTGGCGCAACAACAAGATTCAGCAGTAAGAACTTTGTTGTTGGATGACTGCAAAGATGCCATTAATTGGATTTTTAGTTCGTCGAGCTGTTTAAGACAGATTATCGAGCGCTCGACACTATTTCAAACCCTTGCTTTTGGCCAACAAGAATCGCGTCTAAAGCTTTACCGAGCTTATCTGGCATGTCCACGCATTCTTCACAAAAATACAGCAAGTGACGATTGTTTTCAATTAATCTGACGTCATAATCAGAAATGCCTTTACTACAGGCTCTATGGAATGTTTTTTTTGCAGAAACCATTGCACGGTATTATATCACTATCGACAGATCTCGAAAACCGTCTGTTACACTTTCCACATATTCGTCCATTGTAAGAAATTGAAACAAACATTAAGACGAAAACTACGAGAGCGATTAAAAAACACGTCCGCACGCAACGAAAGTCACTGACATTATGTGCTGAACTGTAGACGATGGATTGTTTACCATTCAGCTATTGAGCGCTGACTTTTCCAGTTCTTAAAGTGGTGAATATTGGAGGGAAAAGTTCTTCGAAAGATTTATAGACCTCTACGCGTTGGCGATGGCGAGTACCGAAGAGGAAGGGTGGTCCCGACTCCGTTGGAAGGACCAGGTGGAAAACGATTGAAACTCCCTTGGTGTGACCAATTGGCGCCGGTTGGCAGAGAGAAGGAGCGACTGGCGCGCCTTGTTGGACGGCCATAACCGTTCAAACGGTTAAGCGCCAATTATGAGCTATTTATTTCAATATTCTAGGTGTATTATTTACTAAATTATCAGGTTTTTTGTGTTTTCCAAAACTTTATATATATAAAAAGTGGGCGTGGTTATCATCCGATTTCGCTCATATCTATTCTGGGTCTAGATAAGCTAGTGTACCAAATTTGGTGAAGATATCTCAATATTTACTCAAGTTATCGTGTTAACGGACGGACGGACGGACAAGGCTCCATCAAATTTTTTTTCGATACTGATAATTTTGATATA
>JARSSU010000401.1:0-28784 GCA_029619165.1 Eurosta solidaginis | reverse complement strand
AACAGGCCACTGGCCACATAGCTGACATGAACAATGCGAAAATCTTAGACAAGAAAACGAGGAAAAGTCAGATTGACCACTGGAAAGCTTGCGATAATGCAAAACAGAAGCGAACTGTAACAGGAAAGAGGACACGTGATGACATTTAATCCGCTTATTTATTATGTTTATGATAATTGTTGGTTTTTTCTACTTATGGATCAAAGTCCAATTTGACAAGTATACCTAAACAGAAGGGTATCTAAACATTTTAAATTTTTGACTTGAATTTAATTTATTTATTAATGACAACTGTGCATGTATGTAAATTATAATTACATATTTATAGACATAAATTGTATGTTTTTACCTTAATGTGATATTTACACAAAAAGTTCTTCAATTTTAAGTTCTATAATTTTCTATTTTCATGTTTCATGTTCAACGTTGTTGTTTGTGGTGTATTATACTATTGATTTAATAAATGCAGTCTGCCCCTGAAGAAGCTAAGAAGATTAGCGAAACGTAGGGCTTGAATAGTGGAGTCCTTTGACTTGCACTAAAGCAACATTTTGGCCATTGCAGCCTATTTCTATTACATACATATGTAAAACTACCATATTCCTGATCAATTTAGACAACAATGGGACTGTTGCCACTGGCAACAATGAATTAATAAGCTCTAAGCATTGAGTAATTGATTCTGTTAGCAAATAAAGCTTTTATCTAATTTGTTATAAGAACGAAAACTAAAATCTTGACGTGTTTTAGAGAAAACTACAGAGATTTTTAAGTTATGAGGGATTAAAATGGACGAAAAGAGATGTAAGATGATAGCAACTGGAGAAACTTGTCATAAATTTCCCATAATTTTAAAAAATGTCAACTACTTAGCAGGGTAATAAAAATAGTTGATTTATAATTGGCTTTTTAAGCCGTTTTTAATTGCACAGTAAGGGATTTGTATATAAACTGACTTTGTACAATTAACTGAAGTATGATACTTTAATAAGAAAGCACAAAAAAGCAGTATAAAATTTTACCTTGCTTTTTTTATTTTATTTGCTTTTGAAGTTGTTCGTTGCAGAACCGATAATTTTCACCTAGAAGTGGTCTAACGTTGAAATTCGGTTGACATATTCCACTTGTAACTTTTCAAAGCGAAAAATATTGGTCTGTAACGAACGGAGGTAAAATTGTATACTCTTCTTTATTGTGTCTTTGTAATTCATAGAATACACTAAAAAAACCTTAATTAATCTTTGAAATTTGTATCTTGTTGAAGCAGATTGACTGTGGATTCTCTTTGTAGTCCATTGAATAGACACGTAACCAAAATTGCCAAAAACACCGTTATACAAAATGTTTCTCTGACATTTCTACATATAAATTTCGATTTATACACTGTTGGAAGCGCAAAAGCTCCTTTTTCTGCTTATCTAAAAGTTTTTGTTTATAGACCAAGCAAAACTAAAGTTATAAGCAAATATATATCGACCTACTGGTTTGGCCCCTAATTCCAGAGTTTGATGTTACATGATACATCACTAAAATGCAGTTTTCTCAAAAAGCGCTCGGGAAATTTTCATTAAGTTTGATTCTAGAACTTAAGCGAAAAAAACTTAAGTTTTCTGACTTTAGAATTAAAGAATAGTTCAGACACCCCGTGCCTTTTAGGCAGACTATTTTTATTTTTTTCTCCAAATTGGAGAGTCCTTCATATTTCTTGCTAATTTATAACGGGACCTTCAGCAACGCAGATGAGTTTTTCTTAAAAACCTTTCACGGATAAGGGCTACCGTTAATTAAAAAACACAAATAAAAATGTGATTAAGCATAAATTTAACTGTAGTTTTAATACGAACAGATCTTAAAGAGGCCTCAAAATGCTTAATATTTAGTCTGCGCTTCACGAACTACAGCCCTATGCCAGATATGTCTAAAATTCGTTAGCTTAAAAGTCGTATAAGCCCGATGCTTATGATTTGGGGGAGTGCACATACATTTCTTCGATTTCTTAAATTCATTCGGAAAATCAACAGAACAAAATTAATATATAAAAATTTCCTTTTTCTAACTTAAAATATAATTTCGAAAATACACGGTCCCGAATCTATCCGCACTTCCTCGGTAAGGCATTCGTCAATGCGTATAGGTAGGTAATAGTAGAAATTACACTGGTCGACGGCCAAAATTTACCAGAGACGCCGTTATGAAATTTCGTATGTAAAACCACCTCCTGATTTCGAAAATCGAGTTCATTTTTGATTTATGGTACCGTTTTTGAGATATTTGCAATTTACCGTTATTCGAAAAAACCAAAAAGATGGCTCCCTTTAATTACGTATATCTCACGAACGATTCAAGCAATTGGAAAAAGTTTATAGAATCAGAAAGACGATAAAATTTGCTATAAATACATCATACATTGTTTTTTTCTCAACCAGATAGTTTTCGAGATATTAGCTTATCATTTCAGATTTTTGTTTTTTTTTGTGAAAAAATATGACAAAAAATTACTTTTCGCGAGGGTAGCATTCCAAAGCCACAACTTTTTTTCCAGATATTTTTTCTTTGCGTAAAGCTCTGTTTAATTAGAAAAAAGCAAGCTATCATCTAAGAAAATCGATGCAAAAGTACGTAAGTTATAAGCGATCAAAAAAAATACCCAGGGTTGCGCAATTTCAACGTATACCTCAAAACGTACGTGTGGTATAAAAAAGAGTAAAATATATAGTTTTGCTCTGTTTCTATTTAGTTAAAAGTTCAATTTATGAATGAAATTACCCATATTTTTAACTTTTTTTTAATTTATTTATGTTTATAATATATTCTAACAATCTTTATCTTAATTTGATTTTAATATGTAGTCGAACTAATTATGTGTTCTACTTTGACGCTTATTCAGTTTAGGATCGGTTTCTCTTATGAGAAACCAGCAGCAATCGCCCATCATTGTGGCGTCTCCCGAATCCTTGATATCGATTGTCAATTAATTTCATTTGCTGATTAACCTTTCGCCATGTTCGTCACTTTCGTCGCCAAGATTTGCCGGAAAAAAGCTCAAATGTGAGTGCAGAAAGTGAATTTTTAAGGACATATTTACGCCTAGAAATAAATTATTAGTTAGGTAAACAAGTTATAGAATATTGGGAAATTAATTTTAATAAGCCTTTAATATCTACCCATTTTCGCATAATTATTGATTAATTGTTCACTATCTGCTCGTAGTTAGGGCTTTTGTGTCTACCGAGAAAAGAAGCAACGACCTTTTCAAAGGATTTCCCACGCTGCTGCGTCAACTGATGAGAGTAGTCCTATGAATTGATTATTGTTGATCAACTTTTTGTATTTGTGGTCCAACAAAAATACCTTCCTTTATCTGGCTTGAGAAATATCTGGAAAAATTATTTTCAAATAGTCGAATGCTTCGCCTTCTTTGTCCAAAGCCTTAACAAAGTTTTTAATGAGACCGAGCTGTCTCTTTCTTGACAAGAGGGGTGTATTTGATGTTATCCACACCAACGGTAAACTGGACTCTTTCCGGCCAATCCTTTCTGACGTAGTGGTCTTCACGAGCTCGGCTATCCCACTTACAGAGGAAGCAGCAGTGCTTGGTGTAGCCACTTTAGTGTTTGGAAAATGGTTCGTGACGAGTTCTACTACATGGATGACACAAATTTAAATTGTTGCATACGAGAAGTGCGGATCTCGGCCTTTTCCTTGGATAGTTCCCAATCTCTTATCCAATCATTAAGTTGTGCTTGTGACAGAACGTTTCTCTCGTTTCCCATGCGAAATTCAGTACAACTTGATTCCCCGCACTCAGATATTACTGTTGACAATGGAACTGGATCCGCAACTGCTATGAATGTAGTACTGGTAATGTCACTGTAGGTACGCTGGCATAGGTACTCTTGTATTTGTATTCTCTATTGAATGGCAAGTAGGTTCTCTCCATATCATTGCTGTATCAAATTGTATTTGTTCTCCTGATTCCGACTGAATCAATTCTACTCGACACGGTGTACACAAAGTGTTCGGTGTCCATGGTTTTTCAGCATTTTTAGGCTCAATGCCAAAATACTTGGAGTATAAAGTTTTCATATGATCTGAGAAGACTCGACGTCGCCTTATGATAGTATATTGGCCACACATGAAACAGAACATATCTGGATCGTTATTACACTGAAATTCTCGCGTCCTTTTACTCATTTTATTTTGTTTTTTTCATAAATCACGGTTTTGAAATGAGAACTGAACTATCTCCGGCGAGCCTTGCAGATGTTATGAAGTTTCAAGGCGCATTAACTCATATTTATACTCGGAACAAGAATAAAATTGAAAAAATCAAATCTTACCTAGACAGAAAGATTCCTTTTATACGAAGCCGGGAAAAGGAAAATACTACCTGCTTTAGATGTAGGCTTTAAAAATTTCTGTGTCTTATAATTTTGAAAATCTTCCTGCATACTTACCCATAAGTGACGGAAATACATGTTTATAACTACATGCCTACAGCAGGTTTCGAACCCAACCACTCTTCCTTTCGATGCAACCACTCTACCTACTATAAAACAATTCGAGTATTAAAAGTACTATTTGATTTATTTAAAGAAAAAGTATTATATTGTTATGATGTTATTCGTTTATCCGGATAATATCCCATTTGCACTTTATACCTTTAATATATGTATGTATACATACATTGAAGTTGCGCAACCTGGCTATTTTTATTTGATTGCTTATAACTTACGTAGTTTGCATCGATTTTCTTCGATGATAGCTTATCTTTTTTCTAATTAAACAGAGCTTTAAGTAAAGAAAAAATATCTGCAAAAAAAATGTGGTTTTGGAATGCTGCCCTCGCAAAAAGTAATTTTTTTCATATTTTTCCATAAAAAAAAACAAAAATCTGAAATTATAAGCTAATATCTCAAAAACTATCTGGTTGAGCAAAAACAATGTATGATGCAATTATAGAAAATTTTATCTTCTTTCCGATTCTGTAAACTTTTTGCAATTGCTTGACTCGTTCGTGAGATATACGTAATTAAAGGGAGCCATCTTTTTGGTTTTTTCGAATAACGGTTAATTGCAAATATCTCAAAAACGGTACTATAGAATCAAAAAAGAACTCAATTTTCGAAATCAGGGGTGATTTTACATATGAGTTTCATAGCGGCGTTCTGGTAAAGAGAAAAAGTTGAAATTCGTGGTCCAGTGTTAGATATTTCATTTTACTGTTTTCGTCACACTGTTCATTGCTTCTATGCTCTCCCTTGAATATCCACCAACCAAACAAAGCAAACGCTATAACTTCACGCTATGTTAAGTACTGGGTACTGCTTACAACATCGTCCGCCATTTCTGTTATTGCATGTGGCATTCGGCTGTAACTGTAAGCCAATTGGTGGTGGCTGCCATATTTGTTGCTCACCGCATATTACAGCTAGAGCGCTTGTGTTCAAGTTGTTTAAAGGCGGAGTTCTATTGTAAGGAGAATAAAGAAAGGGGAAATACGAAAAACATGAGCAACAACACTGCTAATGCAATGAGAGGAATATAAGCAACTGAGTAGAGTAGCGTTAAATACAGCCAATAGTAACGAGCACATACACAATAACAGATGTATGAATGTGTAATTTGGTGCTCGTAGCGGTATTGTTGAGCACCTGTTCGCGGTGTCACATTGACTTGGTTGTTTGTGTAGTTTTACTTAGCTCCACCACGATCGGATGATCGATCGCTGATCGATTGCAGGGCACGTGAGAGAGCGCTTGAATACAACAAATAAACGCACAACAAAAATTCATATTAAGTAAGTCGAATGAAGTCAATTGGTGTGAGTGGGTAAGTGGTAAAGCGTGTATTTTTTGGCGCAACCCACTTGACTTTTTAAAATAAGAACAGCGTAAACAAAAATAATATCAAACCGGTTATGTTGTTGTTGTTTTTCATTGTACCGCATTTCTTTCACATACCAAATCACCTGAAATGCAAACACCAACCGACACCGCCTACACCGCATACATACCTACATACGTGCATACCTACCTGACTCACCTGACTAGCATTTGACTTATTGTACTTTTGTGAGAGCACACGTTTGTTTGGACGCTTCATCAAATACAATAGTTTGCTTGCGACATTGACGCGGTGCGGTAGTGTGTAAGAGAGTTTGTGTGCTCGACTGTGCGTTTTATGCGTTACGACACTTTGTATTTATTCGCTGCATTTGTCTTTTGTCGTGATTTGCTATATAACTTATTGTGACATTTCATACATTCAGTGTTATAAAACATTTGTCCCAAAATAGATTAATGGATTGGTTTTGTGTGCGAGTTTCCAATTTCGATAAGAAAATGATATGCCATCTAAATGAATAAGATTTCAAGAGTGAAATATTCTTAAATTGCAACTGAGAAACAAATGAGTGTGACTGTGTTAATACGCCGACTTGTTTGGGCTAATCTAAAAACTAATTAAAAAAATATAAGGAAATATGGAAATACATATGTACTTAGTGCTTCCAGTGAACAACATAATACGAATACATCTCTATAAACCAAACTTATACTTGCTAATATCTAACATCTGTTTGATTCCATGTAAATTTGAGAGCCGTCGGCATTTTCAAGCAACAAGAAATGTACGCTTAAACAATTTGTCAGCAATTTAATAACTTCCGAGATATAACGAGGTATGTGCATAAGCTGATCCTGAAATTTCCTAAGTCACCGTTTACACTCAAAAAATTGTGTTGCTGATTACACAAGTATACCTACACGGTTTTTGATCTAGGCAACTAAAGGTGTTTTTTAAGACAATTTATGACGCTGAATCCGATTCTTCATTCCGTGTTTTAAGATTGATTCTAGTTTTTAATACAGTCAATAAATTCATTTTAAAGATTTCGGTCAAATAATATTCATTTTATTAACTAAAAGTAACAAATCAGAAATGAAGATTGGTGGAACTTTGCCTTTTGTATTGTTTAGTATCTGTTTCGCGTATTAGAGTCCAACAGTAGTCGCTCATCATGCCTTCATCCCAAAATCCCTGGTATCGTCTTTCAATGTTGGCTAGATCTTGGTGTAGCCGCTCTCCTTGTTCGTCGCTCGTATCACCCAAGTTTTCGGGAAAAAAATCGAGATGGGAATGCAGAAAATGCTCTTTAGAGACATTCTAACTTATGTTGTCTTCTTTTTTGAAGAACGGTCGAAGTGCCTGATTTCTGTTTCTCTATACAGTAACTTGTATTCGAGATTCTAGATATTTCCATTGCTGCAACCGTGATGCTAGCAAATCTGCTTTTTGTTTATGGACAAATCCATATCACGAATCAAATCGCTAAGTTCATCTTGCGAAATTAAAAGTGTCGCTTCCATGACAAGTCGGTTTCACTGCTCGGGGGTGATGGAGTTAAAGTTTCCAGACGTTGCCACTTACACTTGGACACACTGGCAATGAATCATTAGCAGTACGTGGAATTGGGTTGGATACTGATGGTAGATCAGGATATTTATATTTTTTTAATTTTTTTGCATTTATACCTGTAACTTTCATGAAACAAAGGGAGCAATCATCTACATGGTTTTTAGGTTCTCTCCAGAGCGCTGGCATTGAAAAGAAAAGTACTCAGGTTCTCCCAATGACCACTTATACAGCTTTGTTTTGCATGCGTTACAAATAAATTTCGGTATCCATGACTTATGAGTGTCTGCTACGCTGAAACCAAAATTAGTGCAGATGCGCATCTTTGAGCGCATTTGTTATTATTTTGCCACTTTTTTTGATCACATAACAACCACAAACGTAACAAAAGCACTTGAATCAACTTTGCAACACTGTCTCTGCATTTTTATTTGCTTTAATCACTTATATTATTTTACAGTTACAGTTGAAATGACTTATCAAGAAGTGCCACTATTTAAAAGCTGCTATAACAGCACAATGTTGCTATCATGCGAGAACTTGGAAACTAGAATCAATCTTAAAAAAACTGAATGCAGATTCGAATTCGGTATATCAAATATAGTTAAGAATCGTTCTTATCTGCTCAGATCCAAAAGCTGACCTGAATTTGTAAACTTGTGTTATCGGCAACTTCTCTTTTGAAGTTGTGGATCTATTTACACACAGGCAACTCTTTCCATGCAATCAATTTGTTTCAATTTTTTCAAAACACTTTTTTTCTGTTTTGAAAATTAATGGTGAAATCATGGCTTAACCATAAAAGGTGGCAGCAAAAGCTCATGTAATTTGTTTTGTAAAACTAGGACAATATCAAAATCGTACTGCGCCGGAAGTTGAGTGTCAAAATCATATTAAAAAGTACAAATCGCTGTTACCGTGCTGCCACTGCATGGTTCCGTATGGGTGAAATATTGAAAATTTTCAAATAAAATATGAATATCTGTGATCAAAGTCAATAAAAAGTTGATACTAAAAAATTATATCCAAATAAAAAATTACAACAGAAGAGACAGCACAAGACAAGTCGGCGAGCACAAGAAACTCGGTGCCCGTCCGCTTTTTCGTCACCCCTCTTCTCTCAAATAACGAGTTTCAGCGAAAAAAACTTTTTGGGTCTAAACAGCGACTAGTAGATGTTTACGTCGATCACTTTAGCGGCGGCGGCGGCGTAGACTCTATATATACCGGCGGCGGCGTAGGGCGGCGCGCCGTCGTACGCCGGTGTTCTTACTTATAAAGCTTAATTTTTCTATTTAAAAAATTATATTTAGGAAAGATTTTGTTTGTATTAATTTAAGGATATCAACGTTTTGGCCATTTCGGAAAGATCCGGGGTTTTTCCTCAAAATCTCGCAGATTGTGCAAATATTTTCAGGAGTAGCTCCTTGCGCAGGGATTGTCTCTCGTTCACTTTACTCCAGAGAGGCTTCGAACATTACCCCGGTCTTTGGAATTGGTACTGCTGCGTCTGCTGAAAAGAAATAGAGATACATAAAATGGTCACACTTTTGTCTGTATATCTCGTGCAAAGCGTAGTTTCACCTGGGGTTAACTCCTAATAATCGTGGTGAACACAGTTTCTTTAAATCATTTGTGGCTCCTTGGCGGTCACTCACAAAGGTACTTACGGTTGCTATTAATGGTCTATTAATACTCATGACTCTCGCGGCACAGGGTGCCTCCAGTTTTTTCGGCTGTTTTTAAGAGCTACAATTCCCGATGTGCGAACAGTAGCAATCCCGCCTCCAGGCCCTCACACCATATGCCAGCAGAGAAGCTATAGGGACTGCGACTTCGAACTCATACCTTCGTCGACGTCACTGTCCTAGAAGCTCTAGGTGTAGCTCCGAAGGCTTTCTAACGATGTTTTTGTCGCGCTATGCTGCCGAGCTACACCAGAGAAACACCTGAACGTTAGGGGGTTGACTATTCGGCCAAGGATGCCGCCCTCGAAATCATAAGCAGTCTAAGCGGATGTCATTGCATAACTCATGAGTGAAAATCGTATAATCCTCCGCGCATCTACATAATTAAAACTTTACAAGGACCCTGGATAAAATTTTTATGATGTAGACCAAAGTTTGCAGACGTTTGTGTTCACAACATTGATTTCAATAAATCAATTAAATCAAAACGATATTTTAGAATGAAAGTCGAGCGATTTAAGTTGAAAGTTGTTAACTGACTGTTTTCGGCCTTATGATATAAGAGCTCATTATGGATGACCGCGTAGCTTCAGTTTTCGGACTAGTTCGACTGTCCACTACATTAGGGTAGTAGCACACACGGTCATTAGTTCGACTGTCTTGGGAAAGCTTTTGCTCACCACTTTGAGTGTTCTTGCGAAGGACAAAGCCTCACCTGGCTACAATATATGTGCCTACGCATTCACATTTGTAAAAGGAGCCGTAACGTGTAGGTGATATTTAAACTTGGTTTATAAGCTATAATCAATGTGATTCACTCCAAGGGACTAGTTTTGGATAGGACCGCCAACTTTAGGAAATGTAAACCGGAGACTTGGGTGTTGGAGGATGAAGTGTGAAAATCAAAATTAACATTTCAGACGCTATTGTATAGTTTCGCAAATAAACAACAGATGTTTGAATTTAAGCCCAAATGATTTTTCTCATACGTAAATATATCCTCAACGTACGTATGAGGTAAGAATCTGGATTAAGGATATAGGATTTTGCATCACTGATATCGCTTATTCTTTCAGCCAATCGCAATATAAATTTTTTTAAAAAATCCTCACCTTTTTTTGGGTAATTTACTTTTTTTAACAACTTGAGGACAATTTGAAAACACGTTCGCAACGGGTCATTTATTTGAATTCATTTTCATTATTAATTTTTTGAAAAAAAGGCAAGTGAGCATATAAATTTATTATATACTTTTCTTTTAGTGTTTGTTTCAATAACTTGGTGAATTGGGTGATGCAAAGTCCGTGTTAATCTGACATCGAAAGCGCCTGTTTTTTTAAATAACTTTGTAGAAAGAGTTAAATTTCGCAATTAGTTTCTTATAACTGGCAGTGATGCGCATCCGTTGATACCACTTTCGACCATATCCGACCAATTTTCGACATGAACAATAAATAGCTCAAACAGTCTTAAACGAGTAGAAAATATAGTTACGCGCCGGATGCCGCCGCCGCCACGCCGATATTTTTGACATTCGGCGGCCGCGTGCGAAAAACGACAAAAATCGGCAGCGGCGGTGGCGTTTATCGATTTCAATAAAAATTGTTGGACAGCCACACAAAAAACTACGTGTACCAAAAAACTTGGGGAGGTATGCAGAGTATCAATGATTGGCATAACGGGAGCTCTAAAAACTATCCCGATAGCAGCATTGCATGCCGTTCTACACATCCCGCCAGTAGACCATATCGCCAAAAACAACGTGTTAGCAACTGCAAAAAAAAGACTAAGGCAGCTTAAGTGCAGGTCATGTGGCCATAGCAGTATAGCGCCATCTAATATCGGGCAAACGCTGCGTGAGCTTCTAAAAAGATCTTTGGGCCACAATTGAGCCGGAGGGTTGGTGCCAGGGTGCAGAAATGGCAGAAAAGACTTTCCATGTGCATACGGATGGTTCCAAATTAATGAAAGGGGATTGGGTCTGCTGTTTCCTGTATCGATTCAGAAATAAGTAGATCATACAGCCTGCCAGATTACTGCAGCGTGATTCAAGTAAAAATTATAGCCGAGAAGAAGACCAGCAGAAATTCTGGCGGAAGCGTGCTTAAGATGCAGTCGCGTAAATATATATATTGTTACGAACATTAGCAACACTAAGGAGTACTGCCATCTCTAAGCCGATGCTAAGCAGCGCCTTGTATGCACATCCATAAATCAATCATTATGTACATAAATAAACGAATCAATCATTATGTCTACACATATGTACGTACACGCAGCTGAGAAGCAAGGCACAACCACATGCATATATCTGAAATACTCCCGAAAGTATGCAATGAGAGAAGCAATAAAATCGTGCAATTGTAGTTACAGCTGATAAATTTGATAGCTGATGGCCAACTAGTAGATTCTGGAAATGGAAGCGCCTAGAAGATGCGAACGAGGAAATCAAAGAGTATAAAAGTCAGCGACAGATAAAGGCGCTACCATCAGTTTCAATTAAACACGCTATCTGTCGGCAATAGTAGAGTTATTATTGTGAAGTACTTTAATAAAGGCCATTTTGCATTATTAAATATTGGAGTTATTTTTTCAACAGTTTAGTGATTCGAACTTAGCAGAGGTTGCAATAAGAGGATTTGCAAGTAAATCCGTTACAATATGTACTGCTAGTCAGGTGGCGATTAAGGCAATAATACAGTGGCGAAGTGTGAGGGCGACAAGGGGACATCTTGCCCCGGCGCTACTGACAGGGGGCCGGACCCCAAATGGTCCGCAAAGCAAAACTTCCTAGATAATTTGTAATTTTATTATAACTGTCTTCAGAAAATAGTGATTTCTGGAAAAAATTATTGGAATAACATATAAATTTATTTTAAGCAGTTTTAGCTATCCCTGGAAATGTTTAGATACACACAAATACTCCAAGCCGTTTGATTATACCCGAAGACGTTGCTTTGACCTTCTTTTTCTATCATATTTTTCTCCCACTGTTTCATACCCGTATTATCCAGGAAGTTCTGTTTTGCGGACCTTTTGGCGTCCCCCAGTGCGTAGCGCCCGAGCCAAGATGCCTTTCGATTTCCCTTTTCAATGTAATATCTAGTTTGGCCCTTTTCCGCATTGCATGAAGAAAATTGTAAAAACAGGTAAAACAAACTTATCTCCGTCTCTCTTTTAAAATAAATTACCGAACTATGAGGTCGTAAACTTTTTGGTGTTGGGCTACTGAACAGTGGTGGTTACAGGCTGCTTTTGAGGGGAAGGGGGCGATTCCAGTCAGTAATTGTTTCTCCCAATAGCTGATGTATGGGTCTGGTCTGAGATATTGTGGACCAACGTTTTCAACCGGCGAAGTGTCGAAAAACTCCTTTCAGCACAAGCATTGCTAGCTGGAGCGTGGCCAGAATTTTGATAAGAGCATTTATTGATGGAAACGCATATTCATTGCAATCATTTAAAACTTTTTCAGCTGATAGTGGAATTGAATTTTTGTGTTGCTATCAGACCAGCGTTCTGAAAACACTTCGTACTCTCCATCTGGATTAATTTTATTTCCCCCAATAAGAGATGCGTATCGTTTAACAAGATCTTGGACAAGCTCTTTAGACAAATTCTTTTTTGCAGTGTATTATCTATGCGATCGCCCTTCGAGATGTCGCCTTAAAAGTGACCAGGGGTGACTCTACAATTTGTTTGTACAATATGGTATCAGATGGAAGGTGTTAATGAGTATTTTAAAAGGAGTGAGCCTTAGTTCTATAGGTGGACGCGTCTTCGAATATCGTCATAAAGGTGGGCCAAGGTTGACTCTATAATGTGTTGTCGATATGGGTATCAAATAGTATAATGAGGGTTTTAAGAGGGAGTGATGGTAGTTGAATATGTGAAGCGTTTTCGAGATATCGACAAAATGTGAACCAGGGTGACCAGAACATCATCTGTCGGTACCGTTATTTATTGTATATAATATTACGAACAGTATTCCTGCCAAGATTCCAAGGGCTTTTGATTTTCGCCCTGCAGAACTTTTTCATTTTCTTCACTTAATATGGTAGGTGTCACACCCATTTGCTAAGTTTTTTCTAACAGTTATATTTGCGTCAATAAACCAATCCAATTACCATGTTTCATCCTTTTTTCGCATTGGTATAGAATTATGGCGGAGCCACGCCCATTTTGAAATTTTCTTTTATTTTTGTATTTTATTGCACCATATCATTACTGGAGTTGAATGTTGAAATAATTACTTATATACTGTAGATATTAAGTTTTTTGTTAAAATTTGAGTTTAAAAAACTTTATTTTTTAAAAGTGGGCGCGGTCGTTCTCCGCTTTTGCTAATTTTTATTAACATACATATAGTAATAAGAGTAACGTTCCTGCCAAATTTCATCATGATATCTTCAACGACTGCCCAAATTACAGCTTGCAAAACTTTAAATTACCTTCTTTTAAAAGTGGGGGTGCCACGCCCATTGTCCGAAATTTTACTAATTTTCTATTTTGTGTCATCAGTTCAACCCACCTACCAAGTATCATCGCTTTATCCGTCTTTGTAATGAATTATCGTACTTTTTCGGTTTTCGAAATTTCGATATCGAAAAAGTGGGCGTGGTTATAGTCGATATCGTTCATTTTAATAGCGATCTGAGATGAGCGCCCAGGAACCTACATACCAAATTTCATCAGGGTACATAAAAATTACTCAAGTTATCGTGTTAAGGGACGGACGGACGGACGGACATGGCTCAATCAAATTGTTTTCGATACTGATGATTTGATATATGCAATCTATATCTATCTCGATTCCTTTATACCTGTCACCAACCGTTATCCAAAAAGTTACTATACTCTCTGAGCTCTGCTCAACTAAGTATAAAATCGTCATGATAGTTATGAATTTCTTGCATACACTAAAAGGAAAGCCATTTTGGAAACACGATTGAAGAATCTGACGAAACTCCACGAACGAAATCTTTAAAAACATTAAACCTGACTCGATGGATTTTCGAAATATGAGACCGTCAGCGATTTTTATGAGTTATTTTCGTTCCTTTACGAAACTCTAAATGAAATGAGACCTCGGAAATGACGCAAGATTACTTTAAATATGTTTAAATATTATCAATGTATCAACTTCGTTGCCTTTGCGTCGCGAAATGCAAGATTTGAGCGAGGAAGTAAAAAAGATTTGTGCAAAAGCAGACGCTTTTTCTGAAATTTACGAAGCTTCGAAAAATGCTGAAACTCTAACATTGAGATTAAACACAAAAGAATACCGCATGGACAAAAAAACGGGCAAATCCTTAATCAAAGTACAAAAGATTATTTTCGTGTAGCAGTGTTCAATCATTTCCTAGATTCTTACATCATGGATCTTGGAGAAAAATTCACTTAACATGAAAATATAGTAGAAGGATTTTCGGCTTCTTTTTAAGCATGATTTGAATAAAATTGAAAAGTAGCTTATAAATTCATCAAGACAGTACAGTTTTATCAGGTATTTCTCGCTGCGCGGCCCTGCAGTTTTCGCCGGATTAGAAGTGTGGAACGGATATTTAATTCGTAGAGGCGATAATATATTGATATTAAAGTTTAAAATCTTGCGTCTTTTTTCGAGGTTCTCATTTCATTTAGAGTTTCGTAAAGAAACGAAAATAACGCATAAAAATCGCTGACGGTCTTATACTTCCAAAACCCATCGAGTCAGGTTTAATGTTTTTAAAGATTCGTTAGTGGAGTTTCGTCAGATTCTTCAATCGTGTTTTCCAAAATGGCTTCCGTTAGGTGTATGCAAGAAATTCATAACTATCATGAAACCGATTTTTTATTTCTAATTTTAGAGTGACATAAATGATTTAATACTGCAAGAAGTTAATGGCAGTTCGATAAATGAATGCATACATGAATGTGTATAAGTAAATTTTTTCAAAAATTATAATTTCAATTTCCATAGGGGGAGGGGGCCGGTGATCAAAGGGATCAATCCACGCCACTTATAGACTTAAAAGCTTGCCGTAATTTGTTGGAGTGAGCATGTTTAGTTGCTGTAGCTGTTAATTCTCAACATTTTTAGTTTTTCAACTTTTGCATTACAAACCAATTTGGAATTTTTTTGGTGTTGCTTATAGTAAAGAGTATTTACTCCTTTACACAAAATGTGCAGTGATTTTATAGGTCAATTTTTATATATTTTTGGGCTTTGAAACTATAGCACGATGGAACCAAAGCTCCTAATCTACAAAACTGGCACTGCCCCACAAAGTGTCCTTTGCATTGTATGTAGAGGAATGACTAGCTTATTACTACACTTAGAATTGTAACCGGGCCGTAATGGAAAAATGTGCAAATTTTTTAAAATTACAAACTCTAATGAAAAAGTTGTTGAAATTATTATATACAGCTTTACCCGGGGGTACGTTGTAACGTCCGAGATCGAATGAATGTTGCGTTATTTTTTCTGATTTGTTTGTTGATGATTTAATATATGCGCAGGCATTCCAGGTGGTTCTAAAGAGTTTAGAAATTCAGTTGGATAACAAATTTTTTTTAAAGGCAGCAAATTACTAAACGTCCAAAGGAATAACAGCCAACTCACAATGCAGTCAAATTTTAGGTGTTAAAATAACCTAAGTTTATGCGGCAGCTATAGTTCTGAAAAATCCAATTTCTAGGGAAGTTGCCACCCCTTTTTTCCCAATTCCACATTTTACTGGAGGTGTTAGGACTTAACGTCATATAGCTCCTTACCAATTTTCATGATCCTAACCATTACTACATCCAGACATATGCAGTATGATATATTCCATTTATATGGGAGGTGCACTCCCCCTTTTTCCGTATTCCACATTTTCTAAGTGGTGTAAGGCATTGACCTCATATAACTCCTTACGAATTTCAATGATCTGCATGTATACCTTCAGAGTTATGCAGTACCAAAGATTCCATTTGTATGGGAGGTGCCACGCCCCTTTATGTATCGAAATATTTTAGGCTAAAACCTTCGTATTGATCGAAGGAACCTATAGCCAAAATGTGGTGATGATTGAAGTGTGGGAAATACGTTTCCTAGAAAGCACACACACACATACAGAATTTGATTTCTATACTCAGCTGAGCAGAGCTCACAGAGTATATTAGTTGGGATAACGGTTGGTTGTACATATATAAAGGAATCGAGATAGATATAGACTTCCATATATCAAAATAATCAGGATCGAAAAAATATTGATTGAGCCATGTCCGTCCGTCCGTCCGTCCGACCGTTAACAAGATAACTTGAGTAAATTTTGAGGTATCTTGATGAAATTGGTATGTAGGTTCCTGAGCACTCATCTCAGATCGCTGTTTAAAATGAACGATATCGGACTATAACCACGCCCACTTTTTCGAAATCGAAAATTTCGAAACGAAAAAGTGCGATAATTCATTACCAAAGACAGACAAAGCGACAGAAACTTGGTAGATGAGTTGAATTTTTGACGCAGAATAGAAAATTAGTAAAATTTTGGACAATGGGCGTGGCACCGCCCACTTTTAAAAGAAGGTCATTTAAAACTTTTGCAAGCTGTAATTTGTCAATCGTTGAAGATATCATGATGAAATTTGGCAGGGACGTTACACCTATTACTATATGTACGCCTAATAAAAATTAGCAAAATCGAAGAAGGACCACGTCCACTTTTAAAAAAAAATTTTTTTAAGTAAAATTTTAACAAAAAATTTAATATCTTTACAGTATATAATAAATTATGTCAACATTCAACTCCAGTAATGATATGGTGCAACAAAATACAAAAATAAAAGAAAATTTCAAAATGGGCGTGGCTCCGCCCTTTTTCATTTAATTTGTCTAGGATACTTTTAACGCCATAAGTCGAACAAAAATTACCAATCCTTTTGAAATTTAGTAGGGGCATAGATTTTATGACGTTAACTCTTTTCTGTGAAAATAGAGCGAAATCCGTTGAAGTGCCCAGTTTTTATACACAGTCGTCCGTCTGTCCTTCCGCATGGCCCTTAACACGATAACTTGCGCAAAAATCGACATATCTTTAATGAACTTAGTTCACGTACTTACTTGAACTCACTTTATCTTGGTATGAAAAATGAACGAAATCCGACTATGACCACGCCCACTTTTTCGATATCGAAAATTACGAAAAATGAAAAAATGCCATAATTCTATACCCAATACGAAAAAAGGGATGAAACATGGTGAGGTAATTGGATGGTTTATTGACGCGAAATATAACTTTGGAAAAAACTTTATAAAATGGTTGTGCCACCTACCATATTAAGAAGAAGAAAATGAAAAAGTTCTGCAGGGCGAAATAAAAAACCCTTAAAATCTTGGCAGGTATTACATATATAAATAAATTAGCGGTATCCAACAGATGATGTTCTGGGTCACCCTGGTCCACATTTTGGTCGATATCTGGAAAACGCCTTCACATATACAACTACCACCACTCCCTTTAAAACTCTCATTAATACCTTTATTTGATACCCATATCGTACAAACATATTCTAGAGTCACCCCTGGTCCACCTTTATGGCGATATTCGAAACGGCGTCCACCTATAGAACTAAGCCCACTCCCTTTAAAACACTCATAACACCTTTCTTTGATAACCATATCGTACAAACAAATTCTAGGGTCACCCCTGCTCCACCTTTATGGCGATATCTCGAAACGTCGTCCACCTATGGAACTAAGGTTTACTCCCTTTTAAAATACTCATAAACACCTTCTTTTGATACCCATATTGTACAAACAAATTCTAGGGTCACCCCTGGTCCACTATTATGGCGATATCTCGAACGGCGTCCACCTGTGGAACTAAGCATCAATCCCTCTTAAAATACTCATTAGCACCTTCTTTTGATACCCATATTATACAAACACATTCCAGGGTTTCCCTCGGTCATTTTCCTACATGGTTATTTTCCCTTATGTTGTCACCACAGCTCTCAACTGAGTATGTAATGTTCGGTTACACCCGAACTTAACCTTCCTTACTTGTTTAATATAAATTTTAATATATTGAAAAAAACACACGAAAATAATAATTTCGGCACCCTGTATCATTGCCATCTGTTTATATTACTGTCACTCCCTTTGCACAGGTAAAAGGCGGCTAGAAATCCGAGCCTAAATCGGTCCAAGCAATTTTTCAAGGATTCTTCTACGGATTGGAAACCACCCAATTACTACTGAGTAGCTTTTCATCGCAGAAATACGCTCGGAGTTTTTGCCTAATAAACTTCCGAGAGGCGACCACGATTAGAACGACTGTTTCTAATTGACAAAATGTTTTTCCAATTTTTGGTGTTATTTTGTCGGGAGTTGAAGCTAAGACCCCCGGTGTGGTAGCGGAGCACGCCACCACCACACCACGGTGGCCGTAAACAAAATAGTTTCAGACAGATGCATGCTTGCATTTGACGTTGTTTGACAATATGACTTAGTGAAGCCAGGACTTAGGCTCAATTTTTTAACCGTGCAACGTGTAGAGTCTCGTAATCTTTGGACTTCCACCTCATCTTAGCGTGCATAGGCTAGGGTAAGTGACTTGTAGAGCATGATTTTTTTGGCGGCCGTGTTGATTTAATCCGGTAATGCTATACTGCCTCCGTTAAAGTACGATGTAGGAACATTAAAATCCATCATCATGATTACGGGCCCGAGCTCATCATCTTCTCTGGGAGATACATCGCGGTGTCCATGTAGGAGCGCAGAGAAATTTTTCGTCCAAAGTTTAACTACTGTCATGGCATCTACTACCAGGTCGCCGTTTTCGTTTTTATAGTTCGCCCCAGACTTAAACCCTTCGCTCTGTCCCCGAATGTGTTGGTAAATTTTGGTGGCAATTTTCCAGGCGATCGGCCGCGTTGTGCTGGCGTCATTACCTCACTGAATGTCAAAGGCTCAAGTTCCAGGCAAAGCCAAATTAAAAAAATTGGAAAAAAGTTTTTTTTTAATTGGAAAACAGTTTTTCTTAAACGAGGTCGCCTTCTGCAGTGGTTGGCAAACACCGCGAGTGTATTTTTGCCATCAAAATTCGTCCGCTGTTGTGCGGAATCGGCAAAGAACACGTATCTCCCGTCCCACCGATTCGTCGGTTAAATTGACAAAAACAAAACACTATTCAAATTGGAAAAGAAGTTCGACCAAAATCTCCTCGGAGGTAATTATTTTATATTTGATTTTTAAATGTGAAAGAAAAACATCATTTTCGTATATCAAAGAACACGCTTAATCTGCAAAATAAATAAAATAACAGGTTTGAACAAATAATAGGTTTGACACCTCAAATATATTAAAAGTACAAAGCTGATCTCGAAACGTATACTTTATAAACCTACTAGCAGACCCGGCAGACGTTTCTCTGCGCTAGCTTGGGTCTATCTGCATAACTTCTAAGCAGTTTTTACCCCTGACTATCCCTTGCCATCTCTCCCCCTTTCCATTTCTTTTTATTCACTCTTCCTCTGCCTTTTTCTTTTGTGCGTCTCTCTTTCACTCTCCGTGCGGCACCGTGGTGTGATGGTGGCGTGCTCCGCACCCCGGGCAAAGCAACATCAAAATTTAGAAATAAGGGTTTTCAATTAGAAGAAAAATGTTCTAGTGGGTCGCTCCTCGCAGTGTTTTGGCAAGCGCTCCGGGTGTATTCTGCCATGAAAAAGCTCTCAGTGAAAACTCATCTGCCTTGCAGATGCCGTTTGGAGTCCGATTTGTAGGGAAAATCAATAGGAGCACGACGCAAATTGGAAGAGAAGCTCGGTCTTAGATCTCTTCGGAGGTTATCGCGCCTTACATTTATTTTTTTATTTATTTTTCACCTTCCGTCTCCTCCCTCACTTCTTTCCGCTCCATCTATCCATACCTCTATCTTCGTCTTAATCAATCTTTTTTTACTTCCAACTTTTCTCTTCTCTTTAGTTTTTCTTGTTAATCTCCATCGATTTTCCCCGTCCCAGTCCCACCACAATTCCAAGTCCAAGTCCCAATCCAAGTCCCAGCCCCCATCCCAATCCCGGTCCATAAATGCTAATCTAGGCAAAGGCTACCTATATACGAAATTTCAGGCAAATCGAACCAAGAAGAGAATTTGTTCGAATAGATCGGTCCCTGGTCCACAGCCCAGACAGAAACATCACAGGAACGCTATCCTATCTTTCAAGTTGGATGAAACTTCACACGGTGTGCAAATTTTATTGAAATGGGTTGAGCAGCTTTGGAGTCCATCGCGGACAAACAACGTGACGCGAAATTTATATATATTAAGATGTATGTATGTATGTATGCCAAGCAGAATATCGAAAGTATGAACACAAAATTAAAAGAAACATTTTAAAAATTTGTTGCACTGAGTTGCCTTGTCAATTAGAAAGCTCTAGTTTAATATAAATAATCGTCATATAAAAATGTTTTATTGTTGTGCATATGTTCATATGTATGTGTGTATCTCCTGTTTTTTCTTTTTTTCTTCCACACAATTTCACATTTATTGCTACTCAAAGCGCACGTTTAAATAAAACAAAAGGGCACTTTTAAATTATTAGTCTTTCTGTTAATATTCGCCGATCGCTTTTAATTTAAAAACATTAAAACGAGTTCTCAATTGACTAAAACGACTCACCGCATACCAACAAAATTATTAAAGAATTTTTAAATATGGCAAATAATTAAATTTATTACTTTGAGTAGGTCGCTGTCAAAGGGGCAAATGGTTTATGATTATTAAATAAAACGTAATTAATTGATTTTTATTCGATCAACGGCAATTAAGGTTAATGTCATAAATAATGCGAATACGAAAGCGAGGAATATTTTAAGAAATATTATTTAACAAAAATGTTTCGGTAACCCGATAAAAGGTTAAAATAAAGAAAACAAAATAAAACGAGTAAAATTAATTTAAATTTTTTCGCGATAATTGATGTCAATTAAGAGCACCACGGAGACCAAGTAACAATAAAATAAAATAAAATAATTTAAAAAACAAAAATTAAAAAAAAATAAAATGAAATAAAGTAAAATAAAATAAAACAAAGTAAAAGAAATTAATAAAATAAAATATATTAAATAAAATAAAATAAAACCAAATAAAATAAATTAAATAAAATAAAATTAAATAAATGAAAATGAAAATGAAAGAAAAACCAAATGAAAAAAATATAAAATAAAAAAATAAATACGGTAAAAAAAATTATGAAAAAAATTAACTAAAGTAAAAAAAAATTAAATAAAGTAACTGAAATGAAATGAATCAAATCAAATCAAATCAAATCAAATCAAATCAATCAAATCAAATCAAATCAAATCAAATCAAATCAAATTAAATCAAATCAAATCAAATGAAATCAAATCAAATCAATTCAAATCAATCAAATCAAATCAAATCAAATCAAATCAAATCACATCAAATCAAATCAAATCAAATCAAATCAAATCAAATCAAATCAAATCAAATCAAACAAATCAAATCAAGTCAAAATCAAATCAAATCAAATCAAATCAAATCAAATCAAATCAAATCAAACAATCAAATCAAATCAATCAAATCAAATCAAATCAAATCAAATCAAATCAAATCAAATCAATCAAATCAAAAATCAATCAAATCACAATCAAATCAAATCAAATCAAATCAAATCAAATCAAATCAAATCAAATCAAATCAAATCAAATCAAGTCAAATCAAATCAAATCAATCAAATCAAATCAAATCAACATCAATCGAATCAAATCAAATCCAGTCAAATCAAACCAAATCAAATCAAATCAAATCAAATCAAATCAAATCAAATCAAATCAAAATCAAATCAAATCAAATCAATCAAATCAAATCAAATCAATCAAATCAATCAAATCAAATCAAATCAATCAAATCAAATCATAATCAAATCAAATCAAATCAATCAAATCAAAGCAATCAAATCAAATCAAATTACAATAGAATAACCTAGTTATGATATATCCCGAAATACTAGATTTTGTATCAAGGTGTCTTATTTGGTGATCGCTTTGAATCAAACATAATTAGGCATAATTTATACCTTTTTCGGTTCTTTTGAAAACAAGTCTCGGAGCTTTGGTGAGTTTATCGGGGCTTTCGAATACGCGTTTATATTCAATTAGACTTGGTTTTCCCTAGTTCAGTGCATCACTATCTACCATGCAAGAAAAAGAGTTAAATGCATATAAACCTAATTAAGCTTAATTATGTCAAGTTGAATAACAATAACACTTCGCTTTAAGCACAAACATTTATGAACAATAAATTAACATAGAATTATAATGCCGACGGATTTACTAGGAACATTTTGGTGTCACCTTTTTGTTAATTTATGAGTTATAAATTATTGTTCCATATTATGTTTGATCTCCCTAAACCTTTTGTTTCTCCCTAACAATCTCTAGCTCGTTGATACTCATTTAATTTTGTTCACTGAATGCTTTCCTTATTCGCACCTTTTGTGAGCGCCATCAAATTCGATTTGAACAAATCAAATTAAAAATTCCATTTAATTATGTCGTATTCAACTAATTTATGTTCGCATGCATAATTATGGTGTGGACAAATGAAGGCGACAGAGTAAGCATTTTCATGAATAAGCAAACTTGCTCACCTATCTCCATCACACTGAGTCGACTACTTGAAGGCAATTTTTATTGTTTTTTGATAAAGGTCGGTTAAAACATAAAGTTTTGCCAAACATTTTTATTATCACCTTCTGTAAAAGATCTTATCGTAAATGACTGTTCAATTGCCAAAATATGCTTGGTTTACTATTCATCAACCCTGCTCAGAGCGCACGAGAGATCCGTTGAGTATGTGCATCCCAATTTTAATTAATTGTAGTCTTAATTATCTTTAACAGCAGCAGCGATATCTACCGGAAATTTTCAATGCTCAAAACATGTGTAAAAATCTTCAAAAGGTAGCGAAAACATGAAAATATTAATTAGAAATGTCAAACAAACCTGAGATATGTATGTAAATATGTAATATCATATGAAATTTTGGGAATTGTCATATCTTAGTATTGGCATGTAATCAAATTATTAGCCTATCTTTCAATATGTTCATACTTACGAATTGAACTTCATTGATTTCCGGCTTTTGGCTGCACATTTATGTTCTCTAAATTGTTCAAATCAGTTTACTTGTTTTCTTTTTACTGTTTTTATGTTCCCCCAAATTTTTTACCACATGCTCTACAATTCATAATTGATTGTTTTGGTAATTGAATTTAAGATATTGTAAGTTTGTTTTGTCTTCACACAGACTATGCGCGCCAGCTATTTTAGACTTTTATCAATCCGTCATTTGCTTGCTTTCTTGATGTTTTTATCGATCATGCTATGTTTCCCACAGATCTGATACAAGTCGGCAACATTTTCTAATTTTCGTGTCATATGTAACAATATTTTCCTCCATTTGCGGTAGATAGCAACGGTTTCTCAACCCATCGTGAATATCGCCCTCAATCACAACCTTTGCTTTACAACTGAAACATCACAAAGATTAGTAAACTTACACACCCGCCCAAAATGTATGCGACATGCACAGGCATATGTGACAAGGAAAACCTGAAGTTATCCCAAATCACGTATTCACACTGAAAGAAAAAGACGAAATACAGTTAAATTCAATGGAAATTTCTGTAAATTTTTTAGTCATCGCCACATGATATTGAATCAAATGCGCATAAATCGTTGATTCGTAATTGACCGCTTTAGTAGTCAACTGAACCAAAAAAGTTATTGCGTCAGCTTTGTTGTTGCCATATAAATAAATAAATGTAAGGCGCGATAACCTCCGAAGAGATTTTAGGCCGAAATTCTCTTCCAATTTGCGTCGTGCTCCTTTTTAATTGTTCTCATAAATTGGCGGGACGGGAGCTACTTGTTTTATGTCGACTCCGAACGGCATCTGCAAGGCATATGAGTTTTCACTGAGAGCATTTCATGGCAGAAATAGACTCGGAGTGCTTGCCGAACACTGCCGAGGGGCGACCCCGCTTAGAAAATTTTTCTTCTAATTGAAAAAGCTTGTTTCTAAAATTTTTTGCTTTGCCCGGGGTGTGAAACCAGGGTCTTCGGTGTGGTAGACGGAGCACGATACTATTACACCACGGCGGCCGCCATATAAATACGTAAATATGTGAATACATAAATTCGCATGCTTGCTACATTAACAGAAAATCAGATTGATTAGGAATCTGTCAATTTTACAAAATGTGTTACTTAAGAGCGACATTTTCTCTTCTGTTGAATGGCCTAAACTAATTTTTTCGCTGACAAAGAACTCGGTCCAATTAACCCATAATTCGATCAATTTCACCGAATCTCCGTTAAGTCAAAAACAACAGAACCGATTTGTTGATTTTACTAGCACGATTTCTTTCACTGCATGTCGACTTGTATATCAGTGGCGACTCGTCAGATCGACTTAGTGTAGATGTTGGTATCAAAGATTCCGTCACCATTATTATCATTTATGACGCTGCCTTAGCGACTTTGCAGTTTCGTAACAAGTCTCGCTAGCTATCTCTGCTTCTCGATAATGACGCTAATTGAAAGCACCAAGGAAGATCCTAACTGCCTTTCCCAACTCAGTGGAGGTCTCCCCTTTCCTCTGATTCCTAATGGCAGTGTCGATTGCAATACTTTGCTTGCCGAATAGTCCTGGTACATTCGCATGATAAGACCTATCCAGCGAAGCTTTAGGTTTTTATTCATTGCAATATCTTCATATCTGAATAAAGCTCAAGTTACAGCAAAAAAGTTCATCTTTATACCTCCTTTGATGCACGCCGTGGACATCACAGCATGACTATAAATCTTCTGGAAAACTTTCTCCCAAACCATCTCACCTTGACGCGACACCGCCCATGATTCTGAGTCATATATGAGGACAGGTAGCGACTTGTAAAGCGTGACTTTTGTTCGTCCAGAGAGTACTTTACTTCTCAGTGCCTACTCAGTCCAAAGTGGCACTTATTGGCCAAAGTTATTCTCCGTTTATTTGTTAGCTGGCGTTGTTTATCGCTGTTAATGACATCTCAAGATAGACGAAGTGTTCACAGTCGCGTATTTATATCCGTCAACTCTGACGTGACTGCCTAAGCTTCTAATATGCCGATCTTTTCTTGGATTACAGCAAGTAATTCGTCTTTTGATCATTTATTGCAAGGTTAAATTTTTCACCTCTTAATATAATCCGGAGAAGGCAGAACTTACTTAATTGGCGCTTAACCATTACGGCCATTCAACAAGGCGCGACAGTCCCTTCTTTGTTGCGTTAACTGAGCGCCAATTGTAGAGTGCGAGCTGCCCTTTTCCTCCGCTTCCATAGGCGATAAAAATACTTTCTTAGCCGGAGCATATCTGCAGAACTTATGGCCAAAAATATTAGGCCGCCCCCGTGGTGCGGTGGTAGCGTGTGCCGAGCAAATAAGAAAGAAATTAGAAGAAAAAAATGTAGGAAAATTAAAGGAGTACGAGAGGAATTGGAAGACAAGGTTAGCTAGATCTCCTCGGAGGTAAAAATATAAATATTTTTTCTCGCTCTGTTAATGCCGATTATCTTTCTTGAGTCTTCTGGTCGTTAGTGGATATACTAGGTGCTATTTCTCTTCCCTCGAATTCTCTTTCAACTGGGGGTGTGAGGGTGCGAATAGGGACATTTCCCACCCAAAAGGTCGAGAAATTTTATTTTTCAAATACTTTACAGAACAAAAATGAAATATCCAAAGAAAAAAAATATTCAAATGTTCAATACTTAAAGTATTTGAAAAATAAAACTTTGTATGGAAAATCTTCAAGTCCAAGGCGTGGAAATGAAAATATCTAGCATCAATACTGCGGGCCATTTTTTTCTCAACGGAATATCATAGAGAGTAAAATTTTGCGTATGTGCTTTCCTTGCGTGCAAAATGTGCTCCAGAACAATGCACGGTTTTTGCAACATTTTAAAAATAGAAATTTATTTCACAGAAATAGAAAATGGCTCTTAAAGAGTTTTTAATTACAAGCAAATTGGTGTTTGAATGTCGGTAAAAGTCTAGTATATGGA
This sequence comes from Eurosta solidaginis, assembly GCA_029619165.1. NCBI lineage: Eukaryota > Metazoa > Arthropoda > Insecta > Diptera > Tephritidae > Eurosta > Eurosta solidaginis. Next base: position 2,587 of record JARSSU010000401.1, on the reverse strand, counting down.
ATAGTAATAGTAACATGTAGTAATACGTTACCAAATATATCGAGAGGTATTGTGTACCAACAAAAAAAATTCTAAATAAGTGTTTTGCGCGGATATAGTTTGGTCTCCACACCGGTGTTGGACCCACCCAGGTAATTTTATATAAGCGCGGCGAAGGCGCCATGCAGAAAGGTATTTTGCGCAAATACTATGATATCACGGTTTCGGATGGACCCGCGGTCATTTCGGTTTTTGTTTAATATCTTTTGAACGAGTTAAAATCCGCCTTCGGATTATTAATACTTTGGTAGCGTATTAGCAATCGACCCCTCACTAGACTTTTACGATTGTCAAAATCGGAGGCTGCTATCAACTTTAAAAGACTCAAGGCCAAAGACAATTCAAATGGCAATAAATTAAACATAACATTTATTTTACATTGTTATTATTAAGTACATTGTTTTATTAAAATTATATAAGTATGAAATGTACACACCCAGTGATAATAAAAGTACCAAATAAGAAATACAAAAGTATTCAGGGCCGCAGAGAGCCGAGCCGGGCCTGGGACAGTTCGCGTTACGGGCCCTAAAAAATAAAAAATAACATACATACATAAATTTTTCAATACACATTGTCAGTTTTATTTCATATAAATAAGATTTACATAAATGAAATGTTAGATTTCATTGTTTGATTTGCTTTACATTAACTTTTCATACGAGCTTGAGCAGCCAAGGAAAACCTTCCGTGCTTTTGGTCTGCGAATATAGAAATACCGTGCAAACTATGCTGTGAGCATCTGGACTCCAACGCCATGTTCCAAGGCTTTTCAAGCGATTTTGTCATAGTAAACTAAAACAATTTTTCGCGGGACAGTAGCTAAAAGAACGCTCCCCTTCAGCCACACTGACTGAAGTGTGCAAAATATTCTTAATGCTATGCAGATGTTCGGAGATAATACTTCCATCTTCAAGTCATGAAATTTGCTCAGAAGTTGAAATGGTGGCAGCGAATCACATCCCAAATTTGACTAAGTGGATAGCTTTGAGATGAATGATTCATCTATTAGATCCGTAGAAATATACGCATAAATCTTGCAGAATGCGCTGCCTTTCTCTGAGCTCTTCTTCCGTCAGATCCTGATACTTCACAAAAACAAATTTAATCGCAATGTCAATTTACGGCTTCGAAAACGTCTTGTCATGTTACCAATCAAGCAGTCCAAAGAACGTAAAAAACTTGCTGATTGAATTGAGTTTCGAATCACACTCAGTGATTCGCAGTATTCATCGAACTGCGCTTTCTATCTTCCTTCTTTTCTTCTTCCTCGAAGGTATTCACAACTCCTATACTCCCTGCCAGACTTTACATTCTTGAAGTATGATCGACATGATGCCTGAACTTCTTCAACTCATCAATCAGGCTACGTATATTTTCTGTTTCCACGTCCAGTGTGGCATTTCTAGCTTGCAGTACCAGATTTCGATGGTTGATTACCGTCAACACTTTGAGCCAAATGGAGGCTAAGAGATACACTCAAATTTCCCCATATATGCTTCAATACCTTTCAAATCCGTTACTGTTTTCTGAACTCAGATTCAAAAGCTTGATTTCATCAATAGCTTTCAATTTTGGGGAATGTGAGTTGCGAAAGGTTTCACACTATCCACACGAGCAGACCATCGTGTTTGTGACATGCTGTGCAAGGAGCAATTAGTTTTTTCCTTGAGAATTTCCCATCTCTGAGGGCTTGCGCTAAAGATATTATACAATTTCTGCATAATACCGAAAAATGTGATGACTTCTGCACAACATTCAGCAGCTTGCACTCCACATAAATTAAACTATGACAAGCACAAGGTGCAAATATTCCAGGGAGTTATCTCTCAGGATATGACTCTGCGCTCCTTTGTAATGACACGCTCATATTACTGCCATTATCATACCCTTGCCCACGGCAGTCATCCAGTGGAATATTGTGCTTTTTTAGAGTGCTGCGAATCAGCTCAGCGATAGCTTCTCCTGTTTTTGCGTTACAATCGACAAACTCTAAGAAGCGTTCTTGGATTTTCCATTTTCCGGAGTCCCTGTCTAATAAAACATAACGCAATATAAAAACAGTCTGCTCAATATGCGCCGAATCAGGGGTTTGCATCCACTATTACTGTGTAATACTTGACGGACTTTCTCTCGCCTTCTATCTTTCTAATTACTTGACTTGCACAGATTTCTATGAAACTCATTTTGTATCCATCAGACAAATAATGTGCTTGGAGACGATTCTTTTTCGTTTGAGATTCCCTCACCTTCTCCAAATGTTCATGCAATAGGGGGTCATAATTGCTGATCAGTTCCAAAATACCAAGAAAGTTTCCATTTTTTGGATTTCCGATCAATGAATTATCCCCTCTAATGCCAATCCTTTTTCTCCAAGAAATAAAACAACATCAAGAATTCTGCGAAGTATCTCTCTCCAGCGAGCTGCTTCATTTTAAGGTTTCCGCTAAGAGAAAATCCACTGAACTTGCATTCGAATTCTCATTTCATATTGGCGCCACTCTATATAGCAAGTTTTATGATTTTGACTATTTTTAGTGTTCAGGAA
>JARSSU010000398.1:0-32215 GCA_029619165.1 Eurosta solidaginis | reverse complement strand
AACGACCAAATTTAAGACTTCGTCGCTTAAGATGGCCTCACCAAGAAGAATTACTGCATCACTGAGATGCACGAGGAAACAATATGCAATCATACGCAACAAACCTTGCACATCATGGAAAGGGTGGTGTAGTACCAAAAGATTGTCTTTCAATCCTTAGAAAGCTGTCCTAGAGCCTTTTTCCCGGAAGAGAAAACTGCTTAAACTATCCCTGGGTGGCACTACAGTCCGATTTTTACTCAAAGCAAATTATCTAAGGGCTACACTGGACAGAACTCTCACAATGAATACTACCTTGAACAAAGCAACAAAACCTTTCTTTGCTTGTACTCGGATATATGACAAAACACTGGGTCTATGTCCCAATTTGGCACTGTTGTTAAGCCAATAATCACCAAAGCTTCCTTAGCTTGGTGGCCGAGAACAACGCAAAGAACAGCAATAGCAATTAGCCAAACTGCATCAACTTTGTAGTTTGTATTGGCATATTGGTTGTGATGAACACGTCCCCTGCCAATGCATTTTGTGTATTAATGGTTATTCTATCCTTCCCTATCCTAATGGAGAAAGAGGAAACACTTCCTGCTTGAAAATATTTCTGAGCTAAAGTTCGAAGACTTGACAGGGCATATGAAAATTCATAAGAAACCCCATATTACAACAACGTGATGCAATGGCGCCTAAGCTCAAAATCTCACGTAACTTTGAGGTGACCATTGTGGACAGAACTCTTTAAGAAACAGGAAATCCATACACTGACCCTAATACAGAGGTCTGGTGCACAGATGTATCGAAGTTTGATGACGAAATAAACGGGTATCTATTGGCTCAACTTAAAGAAATCGGGATGGAAAAGTGGAACGGGACCTACTTGTTTTCTGCCGACTCCGAACGGCATCTGAACTGCAGATGAGTTTACACTGAGGGCTTTTCTTGGCAGAAATACACTCGGAGTGCTTGCCAAACACTGCCGAGGGGCGACCCCGCTTAGAAAAATTGTCTTCTAATTGAAAATCCTTGTTTCTCAAATGTTGATGTTGCTTTGCCCGGGGCGTGAACTTAGGATCTTAGGTGTGCTAGACGGACCGCGCTACCATCATACCACGGCGGCCGCCGTTAAATGTGCAAATCTGTTGCTTTTGTAAGCTGGAGAATGGAACGCTGGTTCGCACTCTCGTACGCGTCTACCTTGCAAAACAGTGACTTTCCCATTCGTAGTATGGAGTTAAACGCCTGAGGAGGTATTTGGATTCATTACAAGCCTCTACATCTAGTAAGAGGCTGAAAGGCAAACATAGATCTTAATAAAGGTCATATTCATTAAAGCCAAATAATAATAAAAATCAGTATAGAAGTGAAACTTGATATCCAGAGTGAGAAATTTTTCCGATTCTGTGGGACGTACGTATGACCCAGCCATTTGAGTATAGTTTGAGCAGCCAGTTCATCTGTTTGTTTCCTTCGGGCACCCAAACTTTAGCGACTGACGGTTAAAATTCTCACGCGCCTTTGTTGATAGATATGATATGAGCTTACTTGTCGTCGCGAAGAATTCGCCGGACAGGACCTACATTTTTTACGCCGACTCCGAACGGCCTTTGAAAGGTAGTTGAGCTTTCACTGAGAAGCTTTTCATGGCAGAAATATACTCAGACTATTTGCCAAATCACTGCCGAGGAAAAAAATGTTTCCAAATTTTTGATGTTGCTTTGAACTTGAATCCAGGATCTCCGGTGTGGTAGACGGAGCGCAAACCCTCTCTGAGTTTAATAAATATGAGTTTCTTGTAGCCATAACCACTTGCTCAAGTATACAGCAAATCGGCCAACACAACTCATACATCCAAGTAAGGTTTTTATACTAAGCAATTAACACTTAATAATTTTTTCAAATTTTCCTTGATGTATCAATTACAAAACTGACGTTTCCTTCAGAGTAATGACGTTTCTTTGAAGCAAATTCCATATGAAAACTACCAAACAAATTTTTAAAAACCATAACTACCAATTTGTAATTATACTCAGTTGAGCAGAGCTCACAGAGTATATTAACTTTGATTGGATAACGGTTGGTTGTACAGGTATAAAGGAATCGAGATAGATGTAGACTTCCATATATCAAAATCATCAGTATCGAAAAAAAATTGATTGAGCCATGTCCGTCCGTCCGTCCGTCCGTCCGTCTGTCCGTTAACACGATAACTTGAGTAAATTTTGAGGTATCTTGATGAAATTTCGTACGTAGATTCCTGGGGACTCATCTCAGATCGCTATTTAAAATGAACGATATCGGACTATAACCATGCCCACTTTTTCGATATCGAAAATTTCGAAAAACCGAAAAAATGCGATAATTCATTGCCAAAGGCGGATAAAGCGATGAAACTTGGTAGATGCGTTAACGTTATGACGCAGAATAGAACATTAGTAAGATTTTGGACAATGGGCGTGGCACCGCCCACTTTTACAAGAAGGTAATTTAAAAGTTTTGCAAGCTGTAATTTGGCAGTCGTTGAAGATATCATGATGAAATTTGGCAGAAACGTTACTACTATTACTATATATGTGCTAAATAAAAATTAGCAAAATCGGATGAAGAACACGCCCACTTTTTAAAAAAAATTTTTTTAAAAGTCAAATTTTAACAAAAAATTTAATATCTTTACTGTATATAAGTAAATTAAGTCAAAATTCAACTCAAGTAATGATATGATGCAACAAAATACAAAAATAAAAGAAAATTTCAAAATGGGCGTGGCTCCGCCCATTTTCATTTAGTTTGTCTAGAATACTTTTAATGCCATAAGTCGAACAAAAATTTACCAATCCTTCTTAAATTTGGTAGGGGCATAGATTCTGTGACGGTAACTGTTTTCTGTAAAAATGGGCGAAATCGGTGCAAGCCACGCCCAGTTTTTATACACAGTCCACCGTCTGTCCTTCCGCTCGGCCGTTAACAAGATAACTTGAGCAAAAACCGATATGCCTTATTACTAAACTTAGTCCACGTACTTATCTGAACTCACTTTATCTTGGTATAAAAAATGGCCGAAATCCGACTATAACCACGCCCACTTTATCGATATCGAAAATTACGAAAAATGAAAAAAATGCCATAATTCTATACCAAATACGAAAAAAGGGATGAAACATGGTAATTGGATTGGTTTATTGACGCAAAATATAACTTTAGAAAAAACTTTGTAAATGGGTGTGACACCTACCATATTAAGTAGAAGAAAATGAAAAAGTTCTACAAGGCGAAATCAACAGCCCTTGGAATCTTGGCAGGAATACTGTTCAGTGGTATTGCATATATAAATAAATTAGCAGTACCCGACAGATGATTTTCTGGATCACGCTGGTCCACATTTTGGTCGATATCGCGAAAACGCCATCACATATACATCTAAGGGCCACTCTCTTTTAAAACCCTCATTAATACCTTTAATTTGATATCCATATCGTACAAACACATTCTAGAGTCACCCCTGCCCACCCTAATGGCAATATCTCGAAAAGGCGTCCACCTATAGACCTATTGCCCACTCCCTCTTAAAATGCTCAGTAACACCTTTCGTTTGATACCCATATCGTACAAACATTCTAGAGTCACCTTGGTCCCACCTTTATGGCGAAATCTAGAAAAGCCGTCCACCTATAGAACTAAGCATTACTCCCTTTAAAAATACTCATTACCACCTTTCATTTGATACCCATATCGTACAAACACATTCTAGAGTCACCCCTGGCCCACCCTAATGGCGATATCTCGAAAAGGCGTCCACCTATAGACCTAATGCCCACTCCCTCTTAAAACGCTCAGTAACACCTTTCGTTTGATACCCATATCGTACAAACATTCTAGAGTCACCCCTGACCCACCCTAATGGCGATATCTCGAAAAGGCGTCTACCTATAGACCTAATGGCCCACTCCCTCTTAAAATGCTCAGTAACATCTTTCGTTTGATACCCATATCGTACAAACACATTCTAGAGTCACCCCTAGCCCACCCTAATGGCGATATCTCGAAAAGGCGTCCACCTATAGACCTAATGCCTACTCCCTCTTAAAATTCTCAGTAACACCTTTCGTTTGATACCCATATCGTACAAACATTCTAGAGTCACCCCTTGGTCCACCTTTATGGCGATATCTCGAAAAGGCGTCCACCTATAGAACTAAGGATTACTCCCTTTTAAAATACTCATTACCACCTTTCATTTTATACCCATATCGTACAAACACATTCTAGAGTCACCCCTGGCCCACCCTAATGGCGATATTTCGAAAAGGCGTCCACCTATAGACCTAATGCCCACTCCCTCTTAAAATGCTCAGTAACACCTTTCGTTTGATACCCATATCGTACAAACATTCTAGAGTCACCCCTGGCCCACCCTAATGGCGATATCTCGAAAAGGCGTCCACCTATAGACCTAATGCCCACTCCCTCTTAAAATGCTCAGTAACACCTTTCATTTGATTCCCATATCGTACAAACACATTCTAGAGTCACCCCTGGTCCACCTTTATGGCGATATCTCGAAACGGCGTCCACCTATAGAACTAAGGATCACTCCCTTTTAAAATACTCATTAACACCTTTCAGTTGATACCCATATCGTACAAACATATTCTAGAGTCACCCCTGCCTCACCTTTATGGCGATTTCTCGAAAAGGCGTTCACCTATAGAACTAAAGCCCATTCCCTTTTAAAATACTCATTACCACCTTTCATTTGATACCCATATCGTACAAACACATTCTAGAGTCACCCCTGGCCCACCTTAATGGCGATATCTCGAAAAGGCGTCCACCGATAGACCTAAGGCCCACTCCCTCTTAAAATGCTCAGTAACACCTTTCATTTGATACCCATATCGTACAAACACATTCTAGAGTCACCCCTGGCCCACCCTAATGACGATATCTCGAAAAGGCGTGCACCTATAGACCTCATGCCCACTCCCTCTTAAAATGCTCAGTACACCTTCGTTGATACCATATCGTACAACATTCTAGAGTCACCCTTGGTCCACCTTTATGGCGATATCTCGAAAAGGCGTCCACCTATAGAACTAAGGATTACTCCCTTTTAAAATACTCATTACCACCTTTCATTTGATACCCATATCATACAAACACATTCTAGAGTCACCCCTGGCCCACCCTAATGGCGACATTCGAAAAGGCGTCCACCTATAGACCTAATGCCCACTCCCTCTTAAAATGCACAGTAACACTTTTCGTTTGATACCCATATCGTACAAACATTCTAGAGTCACCCCTGGCCCACCTCTAATGGCGATATCTCGAAAAGGCGCCAACCTATAGACCTAATGCCCACTCCCTTCTTAAAATGCTCAGTAACACCTTTCATTTGATTCCCATATCGTACAAACACATCTAGAGACACCCCTGGTCCACCTTTATGGCGATATCTCGAAACGGCGTCCACCTATGGAACTAAGGATCACTCCTTTCAAAATACTCATTACAGCTTTCATTTGATACCCATATCGTACAAACATATTCTAGAGTCACCCCTGGTCCACCTTTATGGCGATTTCTCGAAAAGGCGTTCACCTATAGAACTAAAGCCCATTCCCTTTTTAAATACTCATTACCACCTTTCATTTGATACCCATATCGTACAAACACATTCTAGAGTCACCCCTGGTCCCACCTTAATGGCGATATCTCGAAAAGGCTGTCCACCGATAGACCTAAGGCCCACTCCCTCTTAAAATGCTCAGTAACACCTTCATTTGATACCCATATCGTACAAACAAATTCTAGAGTCAGCCCTGGTCCACCTTTATGGCGATATCCCTAAATGGCGTCCGTCCATAGAACTATGGCCTACTCTCTCTTAAAATACTCTTTAATACCTTCCATTTGATACACATGTCATAAACCACATTCCAGGGTTACCCTAGGTTCATTTCCTTCATGGTGATTTTCTTATTTTGTCTCCATAGCTCTCAACTGAGTATGTAATGTTCGGTTACACCCGAACTTAGCCTTCCTACTTGTTTTGTTTGTCTTCGTTAATCCTACTTCTATTCTGGTTCGTGCCAATTGCTATGACAACACTGCGACATCTGTTGTGGAATGGATGTAAAAATGGGACCTGTTTGATGGCAATGCTGCCATAGTGTCATATTTTATTGACAATTTTTTCCCGTGCTCTGGATGTATTAACAATTATTGTTGTTATATCTGCCTATGATTTGTAAGATCGCGGTTCGAATCGAGCTCAAGGCCTAACAATAATTTTTATCATTATTATTTGTATGATAAATTTTTTCTTAATTGAAAAAATTTTTTAAATTAGAAATAGAAGAAAGAAAAAATTTAGACAACTGCCAAAGCTCGTGTATAGATCCATTCGGGAACTGCTAAATTCCTTCAGCGGCAACGTTTAGGCGCCGCTGCTATAACCATTCAGCCACCACAGCGGATTTTTGTTGTCTTCATTAATCCTACTTCATTCTGGTTCGTGCCAATTGATATTCACAACACTGCGAATCTGTTGCAGAATAGATGTGAAAAATTGGACTTGTTTGATGGCAAGCTGCCATAGGTGTCAATATTTTATTGACACTTTTTCCCCGTGCTCTGAGATGTATTAACAATTTTTGTGTTATATCGGCCTACTGATTTGTAAGATCGCGGGTCGAATCGAGCTCAAGGCTAACAATAAGTTTTTATCATTATTATTGTTATGATAAATTTTTCTTAATTGAAACAAATTTTTAAATTAGAATAGAAGAAAGAAAAAAATTTGAGACAACTGCCAAAGCTCGTTGTATAGATCCATTTCGGGAACTGCTAAATTCCTTCATCGGCAACGTTTAGGCGCCGCTGCTAGTAACCATTCAGCCATCACAGCGGTTTTTGGTTTGTCTTCATTAATCCTACTTCTATTCTGGTTCGTGCCAATTGATATTCACAACACTGCGACATCTGTTGCAGAATGCTGTGAAAATTGGACTTGTTTGATGGCAATGCTGCCATAGTGTCATATTTATTGACACTTTTTTCCCGTGCTCTGGGATGTATTAACAATTTTTGTGTTATATCGGCTACTGATTTTAAGATCGCGGGTTCGAATCGAGCTCAAGGCCTAACAATAATTTTGTATCATTATTATTGTTATGATCAATTTTTTCTTAATGAAAAATTTCTAAATTAGAAGATAGAAGAAGATAAAAATCGTTAGACAATTTCCACACTTTCGCAGACAGCAATATAGTTCAGCGAATCATGTTATATGCGCAATGAAAGATAATAGACCGAGCTAAGAACGTACTTGCCGACTGAAACCGCCTGCAGCAGAGCAAAAGGGACGGCCCCTACTCCGCTGAGAGGCGACAGGTGAGGAAACGATTAAAATTCAGAATTCGCGTAGTGACAATTGCGCGCAGGTGACGCAAAGAGAAAACAAGCCATTGTTGGAGCCATAACGTTGTTAAAAGATGATAAGCGCCAATTATGTGAGTATATGCTCCCCATGATAATGTTCTTCCATAAGCCGTTTCACGGTGGCTCCAGTATTTGCACCATACGCTTGACCGGACCACTACCATGCAGATACACACAGAATACATGATGCTGTATTGCAGGATTCCTCTTCTGTAGACTAGGCAAGCCAAATTAAGATTCCAATCGTCATGACACGCGCTAATACGAACACTATTTTTGTCAAAGAGCTGGTGCATGACCCTCACAAACCTCCTCAGGCATCGTATTTGATAGACGCTCGCGCTAGCAATCCATCAGAGCCGCTGCGTCCTTGTTCGTTCTCCCAGTGCGTAATAAAACACTATCTTACTATCGCGTACTACTAGGTGCTATAGCAGTTCAAGCTCCTCACAGTACACACGCTACTGCCTCCGTCTGCTTTTGTTCTTCCTGTAAGTGCCGCATCCTTATCAAACACGACGTAGCGTATTCCCACATAGGGTGCCCATGCGTCCAGGATACGACATGTCGTCGCGACGTCTCGTATATTTCCACGAAATGTTCCGGATTTTACTAGAATTCGTAGTAAGACGAGAGAAAAAGACCATGCGAATCGAACTGAGATGGCTGGTTTCAGAGATTTATAAAAATGGCTTCAGTCTTTTTTTCCATCCAGATCATAACAGCTAACTCCCGTGAGCGAATTTTCCAGTACTAAATTCGACAATGGATAGGACGAAAGGATCGTGTCGCAAATGTGTGAAAAACATAACGCACATTATGATCGTGCAATTAAATTTTGACAAAGCTCTGACGTGCCATGCATCGACATTTGTCAGACCCTATGAATGTTAAATTTCTAAAACAAATTGGCAGTTCACAGAGATATATGAACTGAGTCAGAAAAAGAGTGGCAACGGATTCAACTGAAATCTACAATGATTTGTACTCTGAAGCGTACATACCTGAAGCTCATGTACATATTATGTTTCTCACCCGACTATTGGATAATGCAAGAAGTCTTGGACAGAAGATTACTACTTATAATAGGAAAAACAACATTAATGCGCGATAGTAATATGCATGTGGAACTCGTGTATATTTAACTATTTTGCCAAGCCAGTTGCCCTTCCCCCCTCCTCTCTTGCGCATATTCAGTTATTCCCCTTGCCACCTACGTGAGTAAACACGGGGAGGGAGGCGCGAGGGGAGCGAGATTTGAACAAGGCCTCTCCGTCCGGGAATTGGCAGCTACGAACGCATCTGCACAGCTATTCACATCTTCGTTTTGTCGCGCCCGCTTTTACCGTAGCAAGTGTATGAATGCCTAAATACGTCTTGTAAGCAAAATTTAAATACACGACCTTTGAAGAAATCTTTGTGAATTTGTGTATTGCCTCAACTTTTGTGGAGAAGAAGCTCGTTAGATTCTCGAAAAAGTGCAAAATTAGGCACATACCCCTAAAGTAATAATTTGTTCATACAAGCTCATATATGCTAGTGTGTCCCACGTCGTCATGCGGTTCACACAAGATAGTACGGATTGAGAATAGAAGATAAAGATGTTGCAGGGATCGAAAAGAAGTAGGAGAAGCAAGCTTCACAAAACCTCTAATAGGTCACATTCGCCACTTACGCACAGCAGGACAATTTGTTAAACTCACAATGTCGGTATTTGTTATATACACAATATTTGTCCCTACCCACCTTGTGTATCTTTCTTTTCCAGCTTCAATTTGTTTCTAGAATTTAACGTTTATCTGACCTAAAGACTTACCAATCAGTGTATTTTGTGTGCTAAATTATGTTAAAATTGTGTTAAAGTGTTTGGTGTGGCGGAAGTGACCTGCTAGAATTTTGTTACGGCTCCGTTGAGTTCGCGCATGCAACATCTTTATTCTTCGATCAGCCTTTGGTTTCCCAAAGCGCTGGGTAAACCGATTCTGATTTTTGCGCGATTAAACTTTATATTACATACATATATGCACACATACATACGAAATTAATTGTTTTTGTTTACCTACGCTGGCGTCGTTTGCGCTTTGAATAAGGCGCTACTACTTGTACGTTTTTATCTTTTGAAAATATCGAAAAATGATTGTGACGTCTATGAGTGACACTAAGTGATACTCACATCCCTAGTCTGATGCTAAGTAAATAAAGTCACAACAACAATAACGCAAGACAGTGACTTGTATCTACATAAACGAATCAATCATTATGTCTACACATATGTAGGTACACACAGCTGAGAAGCAAGCACCACCATATGCAGACATCTTATTAAGATGCTCCTAAATGTAGGCAATTATAATTATGGAAGTGTCGCTCACACATCCAAGCATGGGGTATGAGAGAAGCTATAAAATCGTGCCATTTTAGTTATAGCTGAGAGAGTTTGAGAGCTCATGGACAATGCTAGTAGATTCTAGAAGATGCGAACGAGGAAACCAGAGAGTATAAAAGCCGCAGATTGTAGAGGCGCTGGAATCAGTTTGAGTTGAGCATCAATCAGTTATTGATTAATACTAGTACAAACATACGCCATATTGGCAATTTATACCAGTTGGGCAATTTATTACGCAATTTATCATATAATAAATTGTAATAACAAATTGCCAATTAAAAAAAATTGCGTAATAAATGTTTCAACCTGTAAATACAACCTGTAAATGTTGTTTATTGAGTAGATTGAAACGTCAGCTACGCATGGCTCAACTATATGGTTGGCATCATCTCATCAGCTGATATTATTTTTTCATTTCACCGGAGTGGACATGTCAAAAGAGGTTGGCAAACTCAAAATGAAACCAAAACATTGAACACATTATCTTACAGCACACAAAAAAGTTTAAAGTTTTATGTTTTCATTCCATTCCATTCACCTAATTCCAACACGCACATTTGAAGTTCTGAATACAGGTATGTTGTGCTGTAGAGATGAGCCAACTGGCCATCAATTACTATTGTGTAAGCTAAATTGAGTTGTATGAACACCACTCACATTGAATTGATATTGCCTCAGTTTATTTTCTGTTTGAACATAGCATAAGCACGCGATCTGGCGGCCAATAGTAGAGTTTCATTTGAGTTATCAATCAGTTTGGTTATTAAGCCAGCGAGAGAGCAAAGTATAAGTGTTATTGTGAAGTACTTTAATAAAGGCCATTTTTCCATTATTCAATATTTGAGTTATTTATTCAACAGTTTAGTGATACGAACTCAGCAGAGGATGCAAATAAGAGGATTTGCAAGTAAATTCGTACAATGGTGTCAGAAGAGGACATTGTTGCAAAATTCCCGAGGACAACAAGGACATGGCAAAGTCAGTGATTGAAGATCAACAACTGAGAAGGAGTTGGAGAGCGTGCATTGAATACAAGCGGCGTAAACTTGAACTACAGGCACGGCTACGAGAGGCAATGGAAGCAGAAAGGAATTGATGTGAAAAAGAGTATGTCTTTCATCTTGATGGCGAGGAGACAACAAAATTGAAGAGAACACGAAACATTTTAGGCGGTTACCAGCACATGACTTGACCATGATATTGGCTGGCAATATGGGCTGCACAAACATCGACAGTAGCAGTGAATCAATGTGCCGTCGCAATTGGCATTCCAACATGGAAGCGCCTAGAGAGCACGTATAACAGAATGTCATCACAAATATCCACCACGTATGTCATCCACAACTGGAAGAACGAAAACGTATCTGTCATCACAGATGGAATCATGAGACACCGCATAACATCCAAGATGGACGAACAACTATAATCACAGGAGAACTCGTATAACAGACAGCGAACATGAATCACAGGAGACACGTATCGTCAGAAATGTCGTCAGACATACATCTAAAATATGAAGCAGCAGAGGCACGTATATCAGAAAATGTCGACACAAATTTCAGCACAGGATCATCGCAGATCTCTGGCAGCAACTAGAAGTCGCGTATGGCAAGAGAACTAACGCAGTTCAGGAAGGTTTAGTGGTCGACAAGATAAATGAGAGGCCGAGATATATGCTTTGAAGATCGGATTCAGGAGTTACAACTGACCGTCCAACTCACTTCAACGTCTACTTGAAGGTAAATCCCCAACGTTGATTGGTTCTGTCGCATTCCAGGTAGTTAGCTCCACATTTGTAGAAGACGTCGCAGCGGACAACTGGAATGCTGAAGATAAAGTTGCAGCTCTGTTCGTGGCATTGAAGGGCCAGCAGCCGAAATCCTACAGACGATTCCGAAGGAGAGCGGAACACTAGGAAGCATTGATGGCCGCTGTCGAGAGACGTATGGAAGCGAGCTAGGAAACAGATATTCCAAATGTGGAGTTAGCAAAACCGTCACCAAGAGCGAATGAGACTCTGCCGGAGTTGACTCGGATGTTGCAAGGTGGCTCATCGCGCAAATGCGGACGCACCGATGGAATACATACCGAGAGGGTAAAAATCTAGAGTTTTATAAATGCTACGGACGTGGAACCGAAGCGAGCTACATACGCAAACCAAAGCCACATTTGCAGAACGCGGTATCCCATGCACGGACTCAGAAACCAGCATTGCTTCCGTGTAAGCCAGTTTACAAAGCACGACCGTGTACCTCCACACCTGACACTAAGTATACTCACGATCCCTCAGTCTGATGCTAGTAATAAAGTCACAACAACCATAAGCAGACAGTCCACTTGTATCTACATAAACGAACCAATCTATATGTCTACACATATGTAGGTACACGCAGCTGAGAAGCAAGGACACACCATATGCAGACATCTTATTTGAGATGCTCCTAAATGTAGGCAATATAATGTGTGAGTGGCGCTTCACACTACAAGCATGGGGTATGAGAGAAGCTATAATCGTGCCATTTTAGTTATAGCTGAGTAAGTTTGAGAGCTCATGGAACATGTCGTTAGTAGATTCTAGAAGATGCGAACAGGAAACCAGAGAAGTATAACAGACCGCAGATGTAGAGGCGCTGGACATCAGTTTGAGTTGAGCATCAATCGTTATTGATTAAGCACGCGAGCTGGCGGCCATAGTAGAGTTTCATTTGAGTTATCAATGCAGTTGGTATAAGCCAGCGAGTAGCAAAGTATAAGGTTATGTGAAGTACTTTATAAGGCCATTTTTCCATTATCAATATTAGGAGTTATTTCATCACCATTGTAGTGATACGAAGTCAGCAGAGGATTGCATAAGAGGATTTGCAAGTAAATCGGTACAGTATCTACATACATTGTACATGTACCAGATGATACAATTTAGCAGATCCAAAAAAACAGCGCATTTAGGGTGGATGGGTATTCAGATTAGACCTATCGTACCCTATGTATCTGTAGTGTGTACGTTACTTACGTACTTATCGTACAGTCGCAATTGGAAACACCAAAGACTTAAACTAATTTTCACTTGGTCCTGACAATGGCATTAAGGACTCTCCCCATTCCTCTTCATCCGTGAGCGGTAGCCAAAAAATACGTCTGAGACTGAAAAATCTTTTTCGCAGTTTTATGCCGACTTCGAACGGCAGAATACAAATTAATTTTGCAGAGTTGCTTCTATAAATAAAATAAATAAAATATAAGGCGCAATAACCTCCGACAAGATTTTAGGCCGAGCTTCTAGTACACTTGCGTCCGTGCTCCCTTTTAATCTTCCTACAAATTGGCGGTACGGGTCCTACTGTGTTCTGCCGATTCCGAACGGTAATCTGCAAGGGCAGACGACTTCACCACTGAGAGCTTTTCATGCATGTCAGTAATACACTGAGACTGCTTCCCCAGCACTGCCGAGGGAGCGACCCCGCGTGGAAACATCTCTCTCCTAATAGAAAAAACTTGTTCCTAAAATTATGTTGTTGATGTTGTCTTTGACCGTGGCGTGGACACAGGGTAGTCGCGTGTGGTAGGTGAAGCACGCTACCATCCACCACGGCGACCACACAGTACTATTCTCGGATGTTACTGGATATGGCTTTACAAAAATATCGAATATTAGACTATATCAATTTTAGATTTTTGTACTTTATTACTCGAATGTTACTAATCGAATACTTGCTTTATTTAGAATACTATATTTAGAACACTTCTGAAAAGCAACTCTAAAATTATGAGTGGTAAATCTCATCACGAAGCGTATCAACATCGTCAACAGCGTCACATCGCAGGCTCTGGTGTGATTCCTTCCTTGTGAACAGGACGATCCTTAGCTGACTCAGGAAAGCCTCCAATTGCTATTTTATATGCATAAAAAGAATGCAGACATTGACGTAGTGATCATTAAATGATGTGATTCTACGTCTAAAACTCCAAGATCATCCAATTGTCTTGAAGAAGGATATAGGGACAATATTGTTTTGTCTTAAGCTCTAGATTCATTACTTTTTTTGTCCATTTAACTATTTTGTTGATTGTGCCTTTGTCCTACATACTTATATCAATGCACTCCTTTCAAAATTTGACAATATTCACAGCACAAAGGCGGAGTGGCATCCTTTATTAATATGCTTTTCAATACAAGAGGTAAACCACAGATTGTTTAGTGATAGGAAAATAATTAACCAGGTCCAAAATTTTAGATCCATAAATGATCCGCGGAAAAAATTATTAATTGCTAAAGCAATCTAGTCAATAGTTCACTATTTTCGGGATTCTGGAAATTAGCTGACTTTAGCTAGCTACAAAATGTAAGCTACTAAAGGCCCCATTACTGATACTTAGCATAGACTTGACTTGGCTTGAGAACTGTCACTTATAGTTATGTCAAATGAACATTGCATGTTACTGATTACTCAAACTTAGCAACACTTAACTTGACTTAGAAGTCTGTTGAATTTTGATTTTCTATGTAAGTTTTAAGTGACGTTTACATTTGAGATGCCATTTGTTTGTTTCCATTTCATTTTGACATTTTGTCATACAAATTGACATTAATTTAAAAATAAATTTCAAGCTGATTATGATGCCAGATTGTATGCGCTAAGTGTATGTGGCTAAGTTGCCAAGTAAAGTGAAGTCTATGTTAAGTATCAGTAATGGGCCCTTTACTGGTTATTAAGTTATGTAGTATTGTCATATCAACTAAAAAATTGAGAAAAATCAAACCGAAATAATTCTAATGCTGGGTTTTCACGAGGTCAAATTTGACCACGAACTAGACAACGGTCTGCCATACAACGTCAAATGTGAGAACGGCTATTGCACAACGGTATTGCAAATTTAACATGATGAATAATGCCAAGGCGAAAAAATGGGAAATAACGAAACGGGTTGTTAAATAAATGAACAGAAAATTCTAGCGTGGGTTTTCACCACGTACTGTCCTGTCGACTTTGCGTACTACTGTGACATAATGGAAACGCCTTTGCATCAACTGGCCAGCGAGTCTGCTAGAGGCAGTTTTTGATGTCAGTGATTTTGACCTAACGACAACCAAGGAAAAGTAAAAAATTATTTTTCCAAGGCGAAATCAGTACAAGGTGATGTATGCCATCAGATGATTGCTTCTTCTGATATTTTCCAAGCAACGCCTTGGTTCAGCAAGATGTCAATTAATCGATAGCAATATACATTTTCATTTAATTTAACATTCTCCTCCACGGCGAATTGGTTTGAATTCGCTTTGTCATCACTTGAATTTATCAAAAAAATTTAACATATAAAAACATTATTAATTTATTAATCGTTGCATATTATTGTATTGACCTAAAAATTTACATAAAAAATCGCGGGTTCGAATCGAGCTCAAGGCCTAACAATAATTTTTTATCATTATTATTGTTATGATAAATTTTTTCTTAATTGAAAAAATTTTTAAATTAGAATAGAAGAAAGAAAAAATTTTCGACAACTGCCAAAGCTCGTTGTATAGATCCATTTCGGGAACTGCTAAATTCCTTCATCGGCAACGTTTAGGCGCCGCTGCTATAACCATTTAGCCATCACAGCGGTTTTTTGTTTGTCTTCATTAATCCTACTTCTATTCTGGTTCGTGCCAATTGATATTCACAACACTGCGACATCTGTTGCTGAATGGATGTGAAAATTGGACTTGTTTGATGGCAATGCTGCCATAGTGTCATATTTTTTGACACTTTTTTCCCCGTTCTCTGGAATGTATTAACAATTTTTGTTGTTATATCGGCCTACTGATTTGTAAGATCGCGGTTCGAATCGAGCTCAAGGCCTAACAATAATTGTTTATCATTATTATTGTTATGATAAATTTTTTCTTAATGAAAACATTTTTAAATTAGAATAGAAGAAAGAAAAAATTTTAGCAACGTTTAGGCGCCCCTGCTATAACCATTCAGCCATCACAGCGGTTTTTTGTTTGTCTCATTAATCCTACTTCTATTCTGGTTCGTGCCAATTGGTATTCACAACACTGCGACATCTGTTGCAGAATGGATGTGAAAATTGGACTTGTTTGATGGCAATGCTGCCATAGTGTCATATTTTATGACACTTTTTTCCTCGTGCTCTGGGATGTATTAACAATTTTTGTTGTTATATCGGCCTACTGATTTGTAAGATCGCGGGTTCGAATCGAGCTCAAGGCCTAACAATAATTTTTTATCATTATTATTGTTATGATAAATTTTTTTCTTAATAGTAAAAATTTTAAATTAGAATAGAAGAAAGAAAAATTTTAGACAACTGGCAAAGCTCGTTGTATAGATCCATTTCGGGAACTGCCAAATTCCTTCATCGGCAACTACATAACTTAATAACTGACTTATCTTGTTTGGTTGATTTTCCGACAGGGTGGATAAATGATGTATATTGGAACGATTTTCCGTCATCCCTTGTCAAATTTGGTTTTGAGACAAACCGGTTTCGGCGTTGTGCCATCATCAGTGTCGATTTTCGTTCTGATCTGTTGTTGTCATTTGTCCTGTATTTATAGTTCGTAGGTATATGAGCAGGTATTGTCAAATTGATGCTTGTGTATATTTAGTTATGTGTATGTGCTGTGTGTTCGTTCAGAACCGAGGGTGGTTTACTAATCGATTTGTGTGGCTGACTGGGGTAGGTAGAAATCTGTGATTTTAGTCGTTTGACCTTCTTTGTCGGTTTTTTGTTTTGGTGTGTTAATTGTTTTGTGTTTATTTGTTGTTGTGCGTTTGTCTGTTGTACCTGTGTGATTAAGTTGTTTCCTGTAAACAAGTTTTAAAGGCTCGAATATTGTGTCAGAAATGGTGTTTATCTGTTCGTTTATTATTCTACCGTCGAATGTTTTCTGTTTGTAGATTTCCATGTTTTCGAGTACGTTGAGACGTCGGCCCTTTTCTTGTATGTGAAGAACCCTAACTGTTTTATTGATGTTTGCTGGGGAACATTCATTCTCGACCATGTGATTCGCGAAGTTAGACTCGGGTATAATGTTTGGATTCCGTATTTTTTTGTTGTAATCTCTAATATGTTCTCTGAACCTCGTTCTTATTTGCCGTCCTGTTTGTCCTATGTAACTATGCTGGCATCCGCAGGTAAGCTTGTATACGCCGTGGCTGCTAAACGGATCCTCTGAGTTAATGTTAGTTCTTAGTTTTCGCCCTAGATTGTTCGATGTTTTGAATGCTGTGTTAATGTTGTATTTTTTAAAGAAATTTGCCAATTTATATGTTGCTTTTCCAGTATATGTCATAGTCGTCCAGCTATTATTTTCTTTTCATTATTTCTTTTTGGTTCTCCATTTGTCCTTCTGAGCTTATCTACTAGTGCTTTTTTATATCCGTTGTTTGCAGCGATATTATATATGACCTCAAGTTCTCTCTTATATGCCTCTTGTGTAAGAGGTGTTCTTTCAAGTCTATGTACCAAGTGCCTTAATGCTGCATTTTTATGATGTTGAGGGTGATTTGAGGTATTGTGTATTATTGTGTCGGTGGCCGTTGACTTTCTATATATGTCATAGTTAAATCTTTTGGCTTCTTTATCAATATTTATCGTGAGGTCTAGATAGTTGATTCCTCCGTCTTTTTCGGTTTCCATTGTAAATTTTATATTGCCGTGCTGTTTGTTGAGGTACTCCAGTACGAGCTCTTCGTTATTAGTAGTTAAAACGCATATTATGTCATCCACGTATCTAGCATAAAATGACACGCCTAATTTGGACTTCAGCTCCTGTATGTACTTTTCTTCCAGATTTTGCATGAACACTTCCATAAGAATTGCTGATGTGGGGCTTCCCATTCCAAGACCGTTTGTTTGTCTATATATTTTATTGTTGAATTTAAAATAGTTTTGACGTAAAGTGGTTCTTAGCGTATTTGTGATTTGCATACTTTTTACTTTGTTTTTTGTGTTATGAACTATTGTTGAGCTAACTATGTCCAAAGTCTCCGATAGTGGTATAGATGGGTATAGATCTTTTATGTCAAAAGATACCAATTTGCTGTTTCTTGTTAGCTCTACGGTCTCGAGTCTCTCTATTAGTTCTGTTGTGTTAGCTATTGCATATTCGTTCCTTAGCTCCAGAGTGTCTATCAATATCGTTTTTAAATATTTGGACAGTTTGTAACATGGTGCCGTTTTAAAATTAATGATGGGTCTCATTGGCGTGTCCGGCTTGTGGATTTTTGGTAGCGCAACCAGTGGAGGAGCCGAAGGGTTCATTTGGACCAATCTATGTGCCATGTTAGAATCTACTATATTTGTTGCATTTTTTATAGCAACTTTGATTTGTTTTTGGTATTCATCTGTGGGATCCTCTCTCATTCTACGACATTTCATTTCCTCTATGAGATCCTCGGTTTTGGATATATATTTCTCTTTTTCGATTAGCACAGTGGTGTTTCCTTTGTCCGCTTTCGTTGTGACAATATTGTTTTTCCTTAGTTTATGCCGTAGATTCTTTATTGTTTTCTCCTCTGTATTCGGTTTTTGTCCTTCCTGTGCTTTCACCTCCTTTCTTATGATTTCTCTGCACATGTGTCTTGCGTGCTCCTGTTCTTCCTGTGGTATCAATGATATTGCGATCTCCGCATCTACAATCGCTTGCTCCGTTTTTCTTACTGTATTCTGGTCCATGATATTGTGCTTCAGGCCCTTTTCGAGAAGTTGTGCCTCTTCCTTGGTAATGGCCACTGTTGTGAGGTTAACGAACTTGTCATGAAACTGGTGAGTGTTTTGGTTTTGGTTACCCTCTCGTCGTCCTGCCAGCTTGTCCAATTTTCGGTTCAGCGACCTGTATTTTTGTTGTAGTTCCTGATCGACCTCTGTCTTAATGCGGTCGAAGCATTCCATTAATACAGTCGTAGGTAGTTGTTCTGCCAATCTTAAATGGATAGATAATAACTCGGCATTTATCTCATCCTTCTTCGAGTATAAGCTTTCCAACTCATATTTTAAAAAATCCTTTTCCGCTTTTCTAACTGTTTTCCTGCTAGATTTGGTATTTGCCTTTATTGTTATTTTTGCGAATTTCGGAGTAACATTCATTCCACATGAACTACATACATATGTACTCTGCGTTTGGTTATGTATGTACATACATATTCACAATAAGGGGAATCCCTCAATATTGCAATCAGTGTTGCCAAGGGGACTCAAAAAGGTTTTTAATGATTTGTGAATCTTCGGAGTTTTTAAAATTTTGCTGATTTATGAACCGTGTAAAAGCCAAATCGTGTAAAACAAGTACCGTGTAAATCGGGGGATAGGTTACTTAGTTACTTTCTGTATGACAAGTGTACCACATTAGATGGTATCATTTTTAATTGTAAAAATTAGTTTTTTAGTTTAACGACAAAAATCAGTGTCTAAATTCGTATTTTACCTTCAATGTTTAAATATCAATTAAGTGAATGGTTTTCAATTTATTGGTGTATGAAATTATGTTTTTCTCGTGATTATTTCAAATCATTAACTGTTGTTGTTTGATATGTTTTATTGTTAAAAATACAGATTCGCCCCTGAAGGTGTCAAATCACCCTCAACATCATAAAAATGCAGCATTAAGGCACTTGGTACATAGACTTGAAAGAACACCTCTTACACAAGAGGCATATAAGAGAGAACTTGAGGTCATATATAATATCGCTGCAAACAACGGATATAAAAAAGCACTAGTAGATAAGCTCAGAAGGACAAATGGAGAACCAAAAAGAAATAATGAAAAAGAAAATAATAGCTGGACGACTATGACATATACTGGAAAAGCAACATATAAATTGGCAAATTTCTTTAAAAAATACAACATTAACACAGCATTCAAAACATCGAACAATCTAGGGCGAAAACTAAGAACTAACATTAACTCAGAGGATCCGTTTAGCAGCCACGGCGTATACAAGCTTACCTGCGGATGCCAGCATAGTTACATAGGACAAACAGGACGGCAAATAAGAACGAGGTTCAGAGAACATATTAGAGATTACAACAAAAAAATACGGAATCCAAACATTATACCCGAGTCTAACTTCGCGAATCACATGGTCGAGAATGAATGTTCCCCAGCAAACATCAATAAAACAGTTAGGGTTCTTCACATACAAGAAAAGGGCCGACGTCTCAACGTACTCGAAAACATGGAAATCTACAAACAGAAAACATTCGACGGTAGAATAATAAACGAACAGATAAACACCATTTCTGACACAATATTCGAGCCTTTAAAACTTGTTTACAGGAAACAACTTAATCACACAGGTACAACAGACAAACGCACAACAACAAATAAACACAAAACAATTAACACACCAAAACAAAAAACCGACAAAGAAGGTCAAACGACTAAAATCACAGATTTCTACCTACCCCAGTCAGCCACACAAATCGATTAGTAAACCACCCTCGGTTCTGAACGAACACACAGCACATACACATAACTAAATATACACAAGCATCAATTTGACAATACCTGCTCATATACCTACGAACTATAAATACAGGACAAATGACAACAACAGATCAGAACGAAAATCGACACTGATGATGGCACAACGCCGAAACCGGTTTGTCTCAAAACCAAATTTGACAAGGGATGACGGAAAATCGTTCCAATATACATCATAATAACTGATACTTAACATAGACTTGACTTTACTTGGCAACTTAGCCACATACACTTAGCGCATACAATCTGGCATCATAATCAGCTTTGAAATTTATTTTTAAATTAATGTCAATTTGTATGACAAAATGTAAAAATGAAATGGAAACAAACAAATGGCATCTCAAAATGTAAACGTCACTTAGAACTTACATAGAAAATCAAAATTCAACAGACTTCTAAGTCAGGTTAAGTGTTGCTAAGTTTTGAGTAATCAGTAACATGCAATGTTCATTTGACATAACTGTAAGTGACAGTTCTCAAGCCAAGTCAAGTCTATGCTAAGTATCAGTAATGGGGCCTTTAGTAGCTTACATTTTGTAGCTAGCTAAAAGTCAGCTAATTTCCAGAATCCCGAAAATAGTGAACTATTGACTAGATTGCTTTAGCAATTAATAATTTTTTCCGCGGGACCATTTATGGATCTAAAAGTTTTGGACCTGGTTAATTATTTTCCTATCACTAAACAATCTGTGGTTTACCTCTTGTATTGGAAATGCATATTAATAAAGGATGCCCTCTCGCCTTTTGCTGTGAATATTGTCAAATTTGAAAGGAGTGCATTGTATATAAGTATATAGGACAAAGGCAAATAGTTAAATGGGACAAAAAAAGCAATGAAATCTTAGAGCTTAAGACAAAATATTGTCCCTATATCCTTCTTCAAAGACAATTTGGGATTGGATCATTGTAGTTTTTAGACGTAGAATCACATCATTAATGATCACTACGTCAATGTCTGCATTCTTTTTATGCAATAAAATAGCAATTGGAGGCTTTCCTGAGTAGCTAAGGATCGTCCTGTTCACAAGGAAGGAATCACACCAGAGCTTGCGGATGTGACGCTGTTGACGATGTTGATAAGCTTCGTGATGAAGATTAACCACTCATAATTTTAAAAGAAGTTGCTTTTTCAGAAGTGTTCTAAATAAGTATTCTAAATAAAGCAATTATTCGATTAGTGACATTCGAGTAATAAAAGTACAAAAATCTAAAATTGAATAGTCTAATTATTCGAATATTTTTAAAAGCCATATCCCGTAACATCCGAGAATATTACTGTGTGGTCGCCGTGGTGTGATGGTAGCGTGCTTCACCTACCACACCGACGACCCTGGGTCCACGCCACGGGCAAAGCAACATCAACAACAAATTTTAGAAAAAAGTTTTTTCAATTAGGAGAAAATGTTTCCAAGCGGGGTCGCCCCTCGGCAGTGTTTGGGAAGCACTCTCAGTGTACTGCTGCCATGAAAAGCTCTCAGTGAAAAGTCGTCTGGCTTGCAGATACCGTTCGGAATCGGCATAAAACAAGTAGGACCCGTACCGCCAATTTGTAGGAAGAATTAAAAGGGAGAACGACGCAAGTTGTAATAGAAGCTCGGCCTAAAATCTTGTCGGAGGTTATTGCGCCTTATATTTATTTATTTTATTTATAGAAGCAACTCTGCAAAAATTAATTTGCATTCTGCCGTTCGAAGTCGGCATAAAAACTGCGAAAGAAGATTTTTCAGCTCAGAACGTATTTTTTGGCCACCGCTCATGGATGAAGAGGAATGGGGAGGTTCTTAATCCATTGTCAGGACCAAGTGAAAATTAGTTTAAGGTCTTTGGTGTTTCCAATTGCGACTGTAAGTAAGTAAGTAAGTAAAGTACACACTACATACATAGGGTACGACAGGTCTAATCTGAATACCCATCCACTAAATGCGCTGTTTTTTTGGATCTGCCTAAAATTGTATCATCTGGGTACACGTACAATGTATGTAGATACTGTACCGAATTTACTTGCATATCCTCTTATTTGCAATCCTCTGCTGACTTCGTATCACAAAACTTTTGAATAAATAACTCCAATATTGAATAATGAAAAAATGGCCTTTATTAAAGTACTTCACAATAACACTTATACTTTGCTACTCGCTGGCTTAATAACCAAACTGATTGATAACTCAAATGAAACTCTACTATTGGCCGCCAGATCGCGTGCTTAATCAATAACTGATTGATTGCTCAACTCAAACTGATTTCCAGCGCCTCTATATCTGCGGTCTTTTATACTTCTCTGGTTTCCTTGTTCGCATCTTCTAGAATCTACTAGCATTTTCCATGAGCTCTCAAACTTCTCAGCTATAACTAAAATGGCACGATTTTATAGCTTCTCTCATACCCCATGCTTGTAGGTGTGAGCGACACTTCCACAATTATAATTGCCTACATTTAGGAGCATCTCAAATAAGATGTCTGCATATGGTTGTGCCTTGCTTCTCAGCTGCGTGTACCTACATATGTGTAGACATAAAGATTGATTCGTTTATGTAGATACAAGTGACTGTCTGCTTTATTTTTGTTGTGACTTTATTTACTTAGCATCAGAGTAGGGATGTGAGTATTACTTAGTGTCACTCATAGTCGTCACACTGCCCTCCACCTAAGTCTGATCGTCCCGATCAGACAAATCTCCCGATCTAAACGCTGCTAGCATCTCCAATTGAACCACTCTTCTACATCGAAGTTTCCCAATGGTTTGTATGCGGTAGATGGTGTCACTGATCTTCTTCACAACTTTGTACGGGCCTTCCCAACTGCACCGAAATTTGGATGGAACACCTTTCTGTCGGTGGTGGTTGTATAGCAGTACCAAATCTCCCTCTCGGAAACCTTCTGAATTATTTTCCTTGTCGTACCTGTGTTTCATCTTACTACTCATTATCCCGGATCGTTCCCTCGCACTCTGCTGCTGAGCCAATGAACTACTTCGTAGAGTTTGCGCTTGACGGATTGGTTTCGAATACTCAGCATCGTTCCCACGTTTCACAACAGTAGTGCGCTCTGGCTTGAAACTACCCCCGCATTTTTTCTGGGAAATTCGTTGCTTCGGTGTTGTGCGTCCATTAGGTTTTGTCAATGCCGGTCTTTTTCTCGCAGGTACTTTTAATTTCGCTTTATTTGGCCCATTCGATCCATCAACCTTTACCTTTGACTTTCGTGGCCTTTGTCGCCTTTTCTCCACCAGCACTCGA
This sequence comes from Eurosta solidaginis, assembly GCA_029619165.1. Taxonomy (NCBI): domain Eukaryota; kingdom Metazoa; phylum Arthropoda; class Insecta; order Diptera; family Tephritidae; genus Eurosta; species Eurosta solidaginis. The sequence goes on along the minus strand of JARSSU010000398.1, from coordinate 8,667 downwards.
TTACTGCTGAAACCTCTTTCCAAACTGAAGTTAAGTGGCACATCCTGGTTCTTATAGCGCATAATTCTTCTCCGCATATCGATCCTGATTTCATGGTCAACCAAGAAGTCCACTCCCAATATGACTTCATCAACGATCTCCGCCACAACGAATTTGTGTAAAACCATGACCTTCCCAATTAGGACTTCACATATCACTTCTCCCTGGACTTGGTTATACTCGCCTGTGACCGTACGCAACCTTGCTCCAGGTAACGGTTTTACTCTCCTGTTGAACAAGTCAGATCGGATCAAGGAATGAGATGCGCCCGTATCTACAGTCAGTACATGTTCTTTGCCATCCACATTCCCTCTGACGGTAAGACTGCTCGATTTTCTACCAATTTGCGACACAGATATCGAAGGGAATTCAATATGTGGATCTAGCTCTCGATCTCTACCTCTTACTCGCTCTTGCTCATCTCCTCCAGCTTTGCGTTTACGGCCACCCACATTGTTGGAACTACTAGGATCAAGATCGCAATGACGGGCAATGTGACCGGACTTCCCGCATTTGAAACATTTGATAACTTTTTCACTCAGCTTTTGCGATCCTTTCAGCGCCTCCAATATTGCGTCTACTCACTCTGGCCTTTCTACCTCCACACGGCGTGCTTTGTAAACTGGCTTACACAGAAGCAATGCTGTTTCTTGAGTCAGTGCATGGGATACCGGTTCTGCAAATGTTGGCTTTGGGTTTGCGTATGTAGCTCGCTTCGTTTCCACGTCCCGTATGCCATTTATAAAACTCTAGATTTTTACCCTCTCGGTGTATTCCACGGGTGCGTCCGCATTTGCGAGATGAGCCAACCTTTCAACATCCGAGGCAAACTCCTGCAAAGTCTCATTCGCTCTTTGGTGACGGTTTTGCAACTCAATTTGGAATATCTGTTTCCTATGCTCGCTTCCATAACGTCTCTCGACAGCGGCCATCAATGCTTCATAGTTGTTCCGCTCTCCTTCGGGAATCGTCTGTAGGATTTCGGCTGCTGGCCCTTTCAATGCCACGAACAGAGCTGCAACTTTATCTTCAGCATTCCAGTTGTTCGCTGCCGACGTCTTCTCAAATTGGAGCTTAAATACCTGGAATGGAACAGAACCATCAAACGTTGGGGATTTTACCTTCAAAGTAGACGTTGAAGTGATTGGACGGTTCAATTGTAACTCCTGAATCCGATCTTTCAAAGCATATATCTCGGCCTCTATTTTATCTTGTCGACCACTAAACCCTTCCTGAAACTGCGTTAGTTTCTCTTCCATACGCGATTCTAGTTGTGCAGAGATCTGCGATGATACCTGTGCTGAAATTTGTGTCGACATTTCTGATATACGTGCCTCTTGTGCTTCAATTTTAGATGTTATTTCTGACGACATTTCTGAGATACGTGTCTCCTGTGATTCAATGTTCGCTGTTATACGGTTCTCCTGTGATTCTAGTTGTTTTTCCATCTTGGATGTTATGCGTGTCTCTTGGGATTCCATCTGTGATGACATATACGTTTTCTGTTCTTCCAGTTGTGATGACATGTTGGTGGATATTTGTGATGACATTTCTGTTATACGTGCCTCTTGCGCTTCCAGTTGGGATGCCAATTGCGACGACATTGATGCTACTGTCGATGTTTGTGCAGATATTGCAGCCAATATCATGTTCAAGTCTGTGCTGGTAACCGTCTAAAATGTTTCGTTTTTCTCTTCAATTTTTGTTGTCTCCTCGCCATCAAGATGAAAGACATACTCTTCCTCATCAATTCCTTCTGCTTCCATTGCCTCTCGTAGCCGTGCCTGAAGTTCAAGTTTAACGCCGCTTGTATTCAATCCACGGCTCTCCAACTCCTTCTTCAGTTGTTGATCTTCAATTCACTGAACTTTGCTATGTCCTTGTTGTCCTCTGGAATTTATTCAACAATTCCTCTTCTGACACCAATTGTAACGAATTTACTTGCAAATCCTCTTATTTGCAATCCTCTGCTGAGTTCGTATCACTAAACTGTTGAATAAATAACTCCAATATTGAATAATGGAAAAATGGCCTTTATTAAAGTACTTCACAATAACACTTATACTTTGCTTCTCGCTGGCTTAATAACCAAACTGATTGATAACTCAAATGAAACTCTACTATTGGCCGCCAGATCGCGTGCTTAATCAATAACTGATTGATTGCTCAACTCAAACTGAATTCCAGCGCCTCTACATCTGCGGCCTTTTATACTCTCTGGTTTCCTCGTTCGCATCTTCTAGAATCTACTAGCATTGTCCATGAGCTCTCAAACTTCTCAGCTATAACTAAAATGGCACGATTTTATAGCTTCTCTCATACCCCATGCTTGTATGTGTGAGCGACACTTCCATAATTATAATTGCCTACAATTAGGAGCATCTCAAATAAGATGTCTGCATATGGTTGTGCCTTGCTTCTCAGCTGTGTGTACCTACATATGTGTAGACATAATGATTAATTCGTTTATGTAGATACAAGTCACTGTCTGCGTTATTGTTGTTGTGACTTTATTTACTTAGCATCAGACTAGGGATGTGAGTATCACTTAGTGTCACTCATAGACGTCACAATAATTTTTCGATATTTCAAAAGATAAAAACGTACAAGTAGTAGCGCCTTAATTCAAAGCGCAAACGACGCCAGCGTAGGTAACACAAAACAATTAATTTCGTATGTATGTGTGCATATATGTATGTAAATATAAAGTTTAATCGCGCAAAAATCAGAATCGGTTTACCCAGCGCTTTGGGAAACCAAAGACTGATCGAAGAATAAAGATGTTGCATGCGTGAACTTCAACGGAGCGTAACAAAATTCTAGCAGGTCACTTCCGCCACACCAAAAACTTTAACACAATTTTTAACATAATTTAAGCACACAAATACACTGATTGGAGTTTTAGAGAGTAAAAGTTAAAATTCTAAACAAAATGGCTGAATAAAAAGGGTACAAATAATTGTTATATAACAAATACAGACAGTGGAGGTTTAACAAATTCTGCTGTGATAAGTGGGGAATGTGACCTAATAGAGGTTTTGTGAAGCTTGCTTCACACTATTTTTCGTCCCTACAACATCTTTATTCTTCAATCACTATTTGGGGAAACCGCATACGACGTGGACAACTACATATATACGTGTATGGACAAATTTATTTACTTTAAGGTGTGCCTAATTTTGCCTTTTTCGAAATCTAACAGCTTCTCTCCACAAAAGTTGAAAATACACAAATTCACAAAATTTCTTACAAAGGTCGTGATTTAAAATTTTGCTTACAAGGACGTATTTTACACATTCATACATTGCTACGTTAGAAGCGGGCGCGACAAAACGAAGATGTGAATAGGCTGACCAGATCGTTCGTACGCCAATCCGGGACGCCTTGTTCAAATCTCTCTCTTTTACTCACGTAGGTGGAAGGGGGAATATGGAATATGCGAAGAGAGGGAGGGGGAAGGGCAACTGGCTTGGCAAAATAGTAAAATTATACACGATTCACAATTCATATTACTATCCGCATTTAATGTTGTTTTTCCATTATAAATTATAATATTCAGTCAAGACTTCTTGCATTATCCAATAGTCATGAGAAACATAAATATGATACATAGCTTCAGTGAATCTTCAGAGTACAAATCAAATTTAAATTTCAGTTGAATCTTTGCCCACTTTTTTCTGACTCAGTTCATAATTCTGTGAACTGCCAATTTGTTTTAGAAATTTAACATTCATAGGGTCTGACAAATGTCGAAAAAATCATGGCACGTCAAGTTTGCAAAATTAAATTGCACGATCATAATGTGCGTTATGTTTTCCACATCGAAACGATTCCTTTCGTCCATCTATTGCGAATTTAGTAATGAAAACATTCGCTCACAGTTAGCGTTATGATCTGGAATGGAAAAAAAGAACTGAACGATTTTTAAAATCTCTGAAAAACAAGCCACATTCGGATTCGCAGGTCTATTTCTCGTCTTACTACGATTTAGTAAAATCCGGAACATTTCGGAATATACGAGACGTCGCGACGACATGTCGGGGGATCCTGGACGCATGGTCACCCTATGTGGGAACGCTACCGCGGGTTGAAAAAGGATGCGCCTTTACAAGAAGAACAAAAGCAGAGGCAGAAAGGCGTGTGTCTGTGAGGAGCTTGAACTGCTAGCCACCAGTAGTAAACGGCGATAGGAAGAAGGTTTTACGCACTGGGAGAACAACAAGACCGCGGGCTCTGATGGATTGCTAGCGGAGCTATTCAAATACGATGCCGAGGAGTTGGTGAGGTGCATGCACCAGCTTCTTTGCAAAATATGTTCGTATGAGTGCGTGTCTGACGATTGGAATCTTAATGTTCTTTGCCTAGTCTACAAGAAGAGGAACCCTGCAAACAGCATCAGTATTCTGAGTATCGCATATAAGGTCCTGTCAAAGCGTATTGTGCAAAATACTGGAGCCACCGTGAAACGGCTTATTGGAACTTATCAATGCTTACTCACATAATTGGCGCTTATCTTTTAAACGGTTATGGCCATCCAACAAGGCTTTTTCTTTGAGTTAACTGGCGCCAATTGGTCACACCGAATTGAATTTAAATCGTTTTCCACCTGGTCCTTCCAGCGGAGTAGGGGCCGCCCTTTTGCTCTGCTAGGTGGGCTTCGGCAAAAGTACTTTCTTAGCCGGACTATTATCTTTCATTCGCATATGAAAACATGAACTAGCCAGCATAGGCGCTCCATTTTAATTCGTGCGTAAAGTTCGTTTATCAGCCCAATTCTAAACAAAAAAATCCGTGCAAGTTTTTTCCCTTCTCTCATTCCTCGTATTCTAAATAAAAATTCCTTGTGAGTTTTTTCACTTCTCCCTTTACTCCTATTCTGAACAATGTTCGAAAAAGCGGAAACCGGTTCTGGGAGAAAAGTAGGTATTATGAATGTGAGTGAGAGGGAGATTTCTCTGCCATTTTTAAGCTATTGCATAGCTTTTATCGCGGGCTTGGCGACGAAATCAAAAAAACCGATAACAGATATTTGTCAAAAAAGGTTCGAAAAACCTCGAAAAAGTTCGAAAAGGTTCGTAAAGGTTCGGTGCGGTGCGCACCATTACATTTACACGGTTACCAAATTGAAAATGTGTTAGTAAACACGAACGCGTAGCGAGCACGAAAGCAAAGTCAATTATTTATTTAGTTTGATTTCAATGCTTGAACGGTGAACACGTGTCACACGCACTCTTTGGTACTCTGTTTTAAGCGCGCGTGCGACACTTCCTCACCGTACGACCATCGAAATCAAACTAAAAGAGCTGTCGTCGATTTTCACGAAGTAGCCATTGTGCTATCGCTTATCGTATACATATATGGTCGCTTACAAGCATGGCGGAACGACACAAGGTGGCAGCATGGTGACATACCTACAAACATAAATAAAAATTCCATGTACTTTGTTTTTGTAAATTCGATGGACAAATGTCAAAATCGTACTGCGCCGGAAGTTGTTGTATCAAATCAAATAAAAAAGTTTATATTCAGCTGTCCAATGCTGTCACCTTGTATCGTTCGGCCATGCTTACAAGCCAACCTAATAAAACCGCACTGCGTTTTTTTAGCGCACGCATACAACCGGCGTTTTTTGCCCTAACCCAAATAAGCATGTGTTGCGACAATGTAAAGCATGTGTGTAAACGTCAAATCTAAATGTCACGCAGAACAAAAATTGGAAATCGATTTGGGTTTTCACGCAGCAAATTCAATTTGAGTTGCTCTCATACAAGTTGTATGTGCATGAGACATTTTGACAGAAAATGACTTGCGTGCGTTTATATTAGGTTGGCTTGTTAGCAGGTGCTAAGCTCACGCCCACCCCGGATCATAAAGTTAAAGTTAAAGTGACTGTTAAAATTAAAGCGAAAGTTAAAGTTACAAATAGAGTTAAAGTTAAAATTAAAGTTAAAGCTAAAGTTAAAGTTAAAGTTGAAGTTAAAGTTAAAGTTAAAGTTAAAGTGAATGTTAAAGTTAAAGCGAAAGTTAAAGTTAAAGTTAAAGTTAAAGTTAAAGCTAAAGTTAAAGTTAAAGTTAAAATTAAAGTTAAAGTTAAAGTTAAAGTGAATGTTAAAGTTAAAGTGAAAGTTAAAGTTAAAATTAAAGTTAAAGTTAAAGCTAAAGTTAAAGTTAAAGTTAAAGTTAAAGTTAAAGTTAAAGTTAAAGTTAAAGTTAAAGTTAAAATAAAGTTAAAGTTAAAATTAAAGTTAAAGTTAAATTTAAAGTTAAAGTTAAAGTGAATGTTAAAGTTAAAGTTAAAGTTAAAGTTAAAGTTAAAGATAAAGTTAAAGTTAAGTTATAGTTAAAGTTAAAGTTAAAGCTAAAGTTAAAGTTGAAGTTAAAGTTAAAGTTAAAGTTAAAATTAAAGTTAAAGTTAAAGTGAATGTTAAAGTTAAAGCGAAAGTTAAAGTTAAAGTTTAAGTTAAGGTTAAAGTCAATGTTAAAGTTGGAGTTAAAGTTGAAATTAAAGTTAAGGTTAAAGTTAAAGTTAAAGTGAATGTTAAGTTAAAGTTAAAAATAAAGTTAAAGTTAAAGTTAAAGTGAATGTTAAAGTTAAAGTGAAAGTTAAAGTTAAAGTTAACAATAAAGTTAAAGCTAAAGTTAAAGTGAAAGTTAAATATTAACTTCTCATTTATTCAATAAAAGTAAAAAATGTTTTTTCTTATCGGTCACCACGCTTAAAAAGTTAACTTGAATTAATATCAAAGACAAAACTTGAATTAATATCAAAGAAAACAAAATGTTTGCATAAATATTATGATTGCATAAGTTGATAATATGCAATAGCTTTACCGCGGCAGTCCCCGAGTACCACACGTCCTTTTTTAGGAGTTTTTTCAGTTGTTAAATTAAAGGGAATGCATCAAAATAGTTAAAGCAAATTGGTTCTTTTAAGAAAGAACACTTATTTGTACAAACTTGTGTTAAATTATGTACATTCTACAACAATATTCTTTATTTTAAGTCGAAAAGTATATCATAAGTCAAGAGCTCTTGGTATATTTGATGCAGCCATACAGAAATTGCGCAAGGATATTTTAGGAAGGCTTAAATAGATTTTGACATATGATGAAAGACGAATTCAATTCGACTTGGGCGCCAGAAAATTGCTTTGCTGAATGGAAGCAGGCAACTTCGGGGGATTTGTGTTATCCCGCCCTCTTCTTCTTATTATGCTCCTCTGTTGATGTTGCTGTGGCACCAATCCATTACTCATTTCAGTGAATACCACATTAAATTCAGTACTGCGCATTGTTTATTTTTTATTCCTTAATTTCACACAAATTCGCAACAATAATTAAACTTTTCTATTTTTTAAACAAAATAAGAAATGCGCAACGAAATTTCAATTGACAAACCAGTTGACTTCGAAAATTCGAAATTCCTATTCCCCAATTGTTGTTCTCCCTAGGAGAAAACAATTGGAGGAATTTTTCCGCGAGAATAAAAAAATCCGTGAGAACAAAATTCCGAGGAAATATTTAGAATTGGGCTGTATATCTTTTTCGGTACTCGCCGTCGCCGTGTAGATTTCCGTAAATATTTCGATGAACTTTTCTCTCGAACACGCCAGAACCGCTTCATCTGATGTTATTCATGGTCCATGCCTCTACAGCATATAGCTAGGACCGTCCTATAAGTGGCTTTTAGAGCATGATTTTCTTTTACCGAGAGACGACTTTTCTTTTCCTTTGCCTACCTAGTCCAAAATAGCATTTATTGGCAAGAGTGATTCTACCATCGGCCAGATTTTTACTATGCGGCAAATCTATGAAAAAACCTGAATTGATGACTTTAAACCACGAAAAGGAACTAACTTCATAGTTGCAAAAAGCCATCTCTTTAACTTGACCTTTAACCCATAAATTAACTTCATGCACAAATATTTTGTATTCGGTTTAGAAAATTTTTTCCATACCACACAAAAATATGTCTCGCCAGGCAAGTAAAGTGCACTTGAATGTATATGTATGTACATTTGGATAAGTATAATACATATATTTACAGTTATAATTTCAGTACTCACCTATTTATGGTTTAAGCCCGGGAGAATAATTATCGCTTTTCAAACATATGCATATAGACGTTTCCAGTGACAAATATTTAAAAGGTATGTAAATATGTATATGTGAGTTGGGATTATACCACCCATGCTGCTGCTGCTGTTGCTTCGATTTAATTCTAAATTGCGCCCGCAGTGCTCGAATTTGTTTTACAAACAATCCGATTTCGTGGAGCCGCATACTTCATATACACATATGCTAATTTATACATGCATACATACATGTTCATTTACGGATAGTAATTAGTGCTGTGATTAATTTATTTTGCAGATTACTGTTTGTTTTTCAAGCCACAATTTTACTCACATGTGGAACGATCTTAAGCAAGATTTGTGAAATTTGTAAACACAGCTGTGGTCGCCGACACTTTGGTCTATGCATAGCCACAGCAAATTTTATTGCATGTGCGTCCGTTTATTCAAATGAACATAAAGTTTTCAGTCATGTGTTATCGTCAGTCTTATTTTATGTATGTTTATTCAAACGAGCCTTAAAACAGAACTTCTGAAATAGTTTCTGATGAGAG